>CAUYMX010055546.1:0-18544 GCA_963573855.1 Lepilemur septentrionalis | reverse complement strand
TCATATGTTCTTTTTTGAGACACAGTCTAACTCTCTTGCCCAGGCTAGAGTGCCATGGTGTCAGCCTAGCTCACAGCAACCTCAAACTCCTGGGCTCAAGTGATCCTCCTGCCTCAGCCTCCCGAGTAGCTGGGACTACAGGCATGCGCCACCATGCCTGGTTAATTTTTTTTTATATATATATATATTTTTTTTAGTTGTCCAGCTAATTTCTTTCTATTTTTTTAGTAGAAACAGGGTCTCACTCTTGCTCAGGCTGGTCTCGAGCTCCTGAGCCCAAATGATCCACCTGCCTTGGCCTCCCAGAGTGCTAGGATTACAGGCGTGAGCCACCATGCCTAGCCTCATTCATTCTTTTGATTAGAAGAATAAGAGGCAGGTTTAGTCTAGTACTAGGCAGAAGTGCTGGGAATTGTGGAAGTAATCTCATTGCCTAACCTAAACTTGCATCCCGGTTACTGGTCTTGCTGGAAAGTCTTGGCCCAGGGTAAGCCCTGATGAGGAGCTCTTGATAGGGAGTTAGTTGAAACAGCTCATACTCCATTCTTCCTTACTAGTATAAACCCATAAAATTAAGTTTTTAGTTCCCAGGTTCTGGGGTCCTCGGCCTAGAAGAAAGCACTACTCTCCTTTTCTCGTCCCTTAGTTCCAAGGAAGGATTCACCTGCGCCTTGTGCTTATTGCATGGCCTGGCTAGTCAGCTTCGTTGTCCTACTGTATATGTTTTGGGGAGTGCTGAAGAGCAGGTCTTCAGTATCTAGCTAGGTAACCAAGCCAGAAAGCTAGGAGTCTTTTAATGGTCTCTACCTGGTTTCCTCAGCAGCAGCTTAGGTGATTTCCCAGATTCCAGTCTTGTTCCACTATAGCCTATTCTCCACACTGCAGTCACAGTGAAATTTCTGATTTACAGCTGTTGATCTTATCCAAAATCTAACGTCTTTGTTTTACCTCTGTATGTCTGTCCAGCCTCACATCTCATCATATTCCCTCCGTGCTGCTCTGCACTGCAACCTCGTTTCCACTTCTTTGAGTATTATGTTCTGCCCTTGACTGAGAACCTCTCCTTTCTTTCCCTTCTTTTACCTGCTGCCTTGTCCTTTTTTTTTTTTTTTTTTTTTGAGACACAGTCTCACTCTGCTGCCCTGGCTAGAGTGAGTGCCATGGCGTCACCTAGCTCACAGCAACTTCAAACTCCTGGGCTCAAGTGATCCTACTGCCTCAGCCCCCCCGAGTAGCTGGGACTACAGGCATGCGCCACCATGCCTGGCTAATTTTTTTCTATATATTTTTAGTTGGCCAATTAATTTCTTTCTATTTATAGTAGAGACGGGGGTCTCGCTCTTGCTCAGGCTGGTTTTGAACTCCTGGCCTTGAGCGATCCTCCCGCCTCGGCCTCCCGGAGTGCTAGGATTATAGGCATGAGCCACCGCACCCGGCTGTCCTTTTGGTCTTAATGTCAGTACTGCTTCTGGGGAAAGCATCCTTGACTCTCTAGGCAGAGGTCATGCCCCTGCTGTGTCCTTCCATAACTTTTTGCAGCTACTTCTCTCGGCATGTGACACACTTTGTAGTAATGTTTTGTGTGATGGTCTTTCACCCAATGTCACAATACTGGAAATGTATTTCTCTTTCTCACTGTTGTATCCTTAGTGCCTAAAAGGTAGGAGGTTCTCAATAAATATTTGTTGAATAAATGAATAAATGGGGTCTGGTGGAAAAGAGAAAAAAATAAGTGTAGAATGTGTGTGCAAGAAAGGCAGGGTAGAGATGGGGAGATGGAAAAGGTACAAAAGCATGAGGAAGGGTAGGGTCTCTAAGGACCAGTAGGCAAGAGGCCAAATGAGGGAAACTAAACTGCAGCGCTTGGCAGAGAAGTGCAGGGAGTGCAGGGAGGGATGGGCAGGGGATATCTAAATAATACACTGACCTTTTGAAAAAAGTTGTGCCTGTTGTTTTCTAATTTGTATTTGTAGCTAGCTGAAATGAGAAAAGCTCAGTTGTTAAGGATGATTGCTGGAGCAATTTGTAGGAAGATGTTCTCATTCTAGAGAGCACCCATTGTGGGAGCCACTGTGGAGCTTCATTCATTCATATTTATTCATTCATTTGAGACAGGGTCTCACTTTGTTGCCTCGATTAGTGACAGTGGCATCATCATAGCTCACTGCAGCCACAAACTCCTGGGCTCAAGTGGTCTGCTTGCCTCAACCTCCCAAGTAGCTGGGACTATAGGCGAGCATCATCATGCTCTGCTAATTTTTAAATTTTTTGTAGAGATGGAATTTTGCTGTGTTGCCCAGGCTGATCTTGAACTCTTGGCCTCAAGCTCTCTTCCCTCTTCAGCCGCCCAAAGTGCTAGAATTACAGGTGTGAGCCACCATGTCTAGCCAGAGTAGACACTGAGCTAAATAGACAGTTTTTATAATATTGTCTAAGATTAATGTAATAAATTCTACTGTAAGAAGACAGTTGGTTTATACTTAAGTTTATTGAGAGATTTGGATATGGATAAGAGCTGAACTCTTGGAAAGTGGGGGTAAATATAAATTCTGTTGAAAAGGTTATAGAAAATTGAGATTACCAATGGTTAGAATTTTGGAAGTAAAGTGCAATGAAATATTGAGTATCTGAGAGGTTACTTTCTGGTGAAAAGACAATAGCAAGAGCAGTAAGTACCTCCAGTTTGGCTCCAAAGGGAGAGCTGTTTTTACTATAGTATTTATAATGGCTCCAGACTCTCTAATTTGAGATTAAAAGAGAGTAAATTACAATTGAAACATATTAGTTATTTTCAAGTGCTTTAGCAAGCTATGTTTAAAAAATGCTTATTATAGAAAATATACCCAAAATAACCAATGATGTTACTATCTTGCTCTTTTTCTTTTCTTTTTTTTTTTTTTTTTTGAGACAGAGTCTCACTCTGTTGCCTGGGCTAGCGTGAGTGCCGTGGCGTCAGCCTAGCTTACAGCAACCTCAAACTCGTGGGCTCAAGTGATCCTGCTGCCTCAGCCTCCTGAGTAGCTGGGACTACAGGCATGCGCCACCATGCCCGGCTAATTTTTTTTTTCCTATATATTTTTAGTTGGCCAATTAATTTCTTTCTATTTATAGTAGCAACGAGGTCTCACTCTTGCTCAGGCTGGTTTTGAACTCCTGACCTTGAGCAGTCTGCCCGGTTGGCCTCCCAGAGTGCTAGGATTACAGGCGTGAGCCACCGCGCCCAGCCAATCTTGCTCTTTTTCTTAGACCTATTTTTATACATAATTTAAGAGCATGCAATATGAATAGTTTTTTAAATATATCTTTATTTAATGTTATAGCATAAGTATTTTCCCATGTTCTTAAAAATCTATTGTAAACGGCATTTTAAATGGTTGCAGGTTTTTTTCACTTGATTTGGAAGTGCTATAACTTATCCACCCATTTCCCAGTTCTGGTTTCCTTTTTTTTTTTTTTTTTTTTTTTTGTTGTGACAAAAGGCTCACTCTGTTGCCCAGGCATGAGTGCCGTGGTGTCAGTCTAGCTCACAGCAACCTGAAACTCCTGGGCTCCAGTGATCCTCCTGCCTCTGCCTCCCAAGTAGCTGGGACTACAGGCATGCACCACCATGCCCGGCTAATTTTTTTTTTATATATATATATTTAAGTTGTCCAGCTAATTTCTTTCTGTTTTTTAGTAGAAACAGGGTCTCGCTCTTGCTCAGGCTGGTCTTGAACTCCTGAGCTCAAATGATCCACCTGCCTTGGCCTCCCAGAGTGCTAGGATTACAGGCGTGAGCTACCACGCGCGGCCTGTTTTTCTTAAAAATAATGCAGGGCTGAATAGTGGATGTCTTTGTGCTTAAAGGCTTTTTTAAAATTTTGTGCTGTTTCCTTACTTTAGCTTAGTTCAGTGGTTTTCAAACTTAAGTGTGCATCAGAATTATGTGGAAGGCTTGATAAACACAGGGTGCTGGACCCCATGGGGAGAATTTCTGATTGAGTAGGTCTGAGGGGAGGCCCGAAAATTTGCACTTTTAACAAGTTTCTAGGTGATGCTAATGCTGCTGGTATGGGGCCTGTACTTTGAGAACTACTGGTCTATGTTATTGACAATAAAATTACAATATTGAGGTTAAGTTTCTAAGCCAGTGGGAGTGATTATGATCTTGAATGAAACTGAGTTCATGTACCAACCTGTACAGGGAAGTTGAAGAGCTGTAGGATTGTATTGGCATCTCAGCATTGAGATTTCATGTAGTTTGTGAACACATAAGTGCTGATAAGTGCAAGGTTCAGTGCTGAGTGTTATGATGTAAGGATACTGTGGTGAATAAAACATAGCTCCCTTTTCGCCCTCTCATAATCTGTTTGAGATAAGATAAATATGTCATAACCAAAAAGTGCCACAAGAAAAGTATAAACAAAGGGCTTTAGAATTGAGAGGAAGGAGAGAGAGGTCATCTTTGGTTGACATGTCAAAATGTAGGAGACCAAGAAATAGAAGGTCTCAGAAGAGCTAGACTATTTAAAACAGTTTCGAAAGTATGATATCAATAAAGCCTGGGTATTTCAGCCAGGAAGGCCCAAGTTCAAAACCCAGTTCTGTGCTTTGTAATATTAGACAAATTATTCTCTCTGAAATCTATTTTTTGATCTGTAAAATAAGGATAATACCCCAGGGATGTTTGTGGAGATAATGTATAATAAAACACCCAGCACAGTACCTTGTAGGGAGCACTCAAAAATTGTTGAATAAGTGGTAAACTTCTTGAAGGTTTTCCATTGGTGTCACTCGGCATTATAATTAGCAAAGCCAAATCACCAGCAACCATTCATTGCCATAGAAGTGATTGATGCCTTCTGAAACAGCTTTCCTCTGAATTAAATTTAAAGGGAAATTTTTTAACAAAATAAGTGATATCTAGAAAGTATGAAATGTGCTGCCACTTTATTTAATCTTATCTTGAGTTACAACCTTGAATGAATTTTGCTTAAATTTACTTTCATCAGATAGCAGCATGCCTACCCCTTGCTTTCTTCATGTTTGCTTACATATTACGTAACAGTGAGGTGCTTTCCTTCTTTGACCACTCTATATAAACTAGTCTTTCACGTTCCCTATCTCTTCTATTTTGCTTTAGTGTCCACAGCACTGACATATGTTTTCTTGTGCATTGTCTATCCCACACTAAAATGTGTGCTCCATTAGGCAAGACCTTTGTTCTGTTAATGCTGTACTTTAGCACTTAGACCAGTGCCTGAGTCAGCAGCAAATGAATGAATTGATGAATGAACCAATTGAGGATATTTAGGGGAAAGTGAAAGAAAAGTACTGGGTTGATTCATCCTTCCTTCCCTTCCTTCCCTTCTCTCCCTTCCTTCCCCTTCCTTCCTTTCCCTCCACTCCCCTTTCTTTCTTTCTCTCTTTCTCTCCCTTTCTTTCCTTCAGTTGGGGCTCCCATTTGGGAAACTTCTGATATAGGAATTTTAGGACTTTCATTTGAGATTGTCAGATTTCCAGATTTCTCTGGAATTCTGGCCTAATTGCCAGCATTCTGGGAGCTGTTAGAGTAAGAGGGGTAGGATGTTGGGTGGAGGATAGGGAGGCGGTTTTGGAAAGGGGGTATCTCTTGGCAGTGGTATATTTAAATTTACTTAATCTGTCTTTTTTATATATCTATTGATATGTATTAGTTGTATGTATTTTGGGGGTACATGTGATATTTTGATACCTGTATACAGTGTGTAACCATCAAAGGGTAACTGGGATAGCCATCACCTCAAACATTTTTCTTTGTTTTGGGAACATTAAAAATTTTCTCTTCTAGGTGTTTTGGAATATACAATAAATTATTGGGTTTGTTTTGAGACAGAGTTTTGCTCTGTCACCCCTGCTAGAGTGTAGTGTTGTCATCATAGCTCACTGCAAACTCCAACTCCCATGCTCAAGTGATCCTACCTCTGCCTCGGCCTCCTGAGTAGCTGGAACTACAAGTGTACCAGCCACCACGCCAAGCTAATTTTTTCTGTTTTTAGTAGAGGTGGGATCTCGCTCTGCTCAGGCTGGTCTCAAACTCCTGACCTGAAGTGATCTTTCCACTTTGGCCTCCCAGAGTGCTAGGATTACAGAGTGAGCCACTGCACCCAGCCAATTATTGTTAACTATAATTTCCCCACTGTACTGTCGAATGCTAGAACGTATTCCTTTTATCTAACTAGTTTTGTACTGCTTAGCCAATTTCTCTTCGCAGCCTGCGGTAACTGCCATTCTGCTCTCTATCTCCATGAGATCCATTTTTTTTTTTTAGCTCCCACATATGAGTTGAGATTCTTTCTTTTAAAACAGGTTTTGTGAGCATATTTAACATCAGTAGCAATGAACTTGTATTTTAAGCTCCTGCTGCTATATTTTGAGGACATTCTAAGTCCATTGCAATGATTTTGAATACCATGGCTTCTGCAGTGATATTTGTTGAGAGAAAAGGAAAGCATCATGTCAAATAAAACCAGTGGTGGGACCATAGCTCACTGTAGCCTCCAACTTCTGGGCTTAAGCTATCCTGCTTCAGCCTCCCGAGGTGTGAGCCATAGATAGTTTTTAGAGACTCAAGTCACACAAATTTTCTTCTAAAAATCCTCTTGATTTTGGAGGAGGCAGCCTTCTCATGATAAAAAGGGATTTATAGTTTGTTCTGGGCACTTCCTAATGTATTATGTCAGGAAGGGTTTATTGTCTGGCACTCTAAGTTTTAGTGATACTGCAATTGATTAGTAGATTTAGGTACTAATACCTTTTTTACCTTTATTTCAGAGAAGCTTGATTCTTTGCTCTCAGACTATGATATCCTGTCCTTATCTAATATCCAGCAGCACTCGGTAAGAAAAAGGGATCTACAGGCCTCAACACATTTAGAAACACTACTAACTTTTTCGGCATTGAAAAGGTAATTTGAATTTATTCATAGAATAATGTTGGGGGAGTGGAGGATGTGGTTTGGCAAAAGCAGAAAAATAAGAGTATCTGCTGAAATTTTAGGAAATTATATTCTAAAGATTTGTAACTGATATAATTGGTCTGTTCTATATGATTCTTATATAGTATGATGCCTATTCTAAAATCCATACTGATGAGTGTTTTTAAAAAACTAAATGGATGTTCCAGAGGTATTAACCATGTTATTGTTTATGAAATTCTAACAAATAATTAAAATTAATTGAATGCTTATAATACTTTACATTTTTGTTGCTATTTTAGAGCCATATATTAATACCATGAACTAAATATAATCTTTATTTTACATATGAAGAGAGAAAGGTTTTGTTTAGGACCCCACAGCCTGGTGGTGAGCTGGGTCTAGAATTTAGTGTTCTGCATTGAGTTCCACTTACTTTATAGCATAAACTGTGTTATATTTGGGCAGTACTTTTAATATTGCTTGTGTTTTACAGATTTAAATCTGTTCCATAATTGCAGGCCTCTTTCTAAATTCTTTTTAGGAAACTTTGTCCAATATAAAAAAACAAAAAACCCCAAACACACAACACTATGAGAATATAAATGGGCTGAATTATTCTTTATTCATAGGATAGACCTTCTCTACCACATTTAAAAAATATATATATGCACCTATTTTAAAAAACAAACTACAGAGAATATAAAGTTTTTACTTCTTTCTATCTCAGTCCCGCTTCCCAGACCCAGAAAGGTTTCCTGTGTAAACTTTAAAAAATTTTGATGTATATCTTTTGCATTTAGATCTATGTATGTATCTCAGTGATATAGATAATGTAGATTTCCCTCATTTTAAACAGCTGAATAAATATTTCTATTGCTTAGAATTGTAATAACTTACTAGTGCTCTACAGATGGATATTGTTTAACCAAAGTGATTTTTTTCCTATAACAAACAATGTTCCAGTGAATATTTTAGTATATATATCTTATCTAGGTGTTTCTATAGGATACATTCCTAGAAGGAGAATTACTGGGTCAAGGATATGTTTACTGTTAATGTTTATTGATATTGCTGTTTCCTCCTAAAGATATTAGACCAATTTATTCTTCTAGTAGCAGTATATGAATTTACCTGTTTCTTGTTACCATTGCCAATAATAAGTTTTATCAGCCTTTAACTTTCACCCCTCTGAGGAGGGATGGTACTTCATAGTTCTTTTGATTTTCATTTTGTGTGAATTTGAGCATCTTTTCATATGTTTGTAAATTGTTTTATTTTTCTGTGAGCTGCCTTTTCATACTCTTTGACCATTTTTCTGTTGGTTTTGTCTTGTGGTTACTGAATTGTAGTAGTGCTTAGCATATTAAGGAAATTGGTTTATTACTACACATGTTATGGATATTTTATGCAAATTTTTTACTATATTTTTGTTTTTCCTAGCTATTGCCATCATCTTTAGGTTATTTTTGAGTAACTTCTTTTTGGTAGATATGTCAAAATATTACAATATTGGTTATCTAGCCTTTAACCTATAGCAAATTCGAACAGAGTGGTAATAGTAATAGCTATAGTTTGTCATATGCTTATTTTCTATAATTTACTTTGCTAGGTACTTTGCATAAGTTATTAATATCTCTAATTCTCCGTATACTCTGCATAGAAGTTGTTCCCTTTGAAGGCCAAAAAAAAAGAAAGAAAGAAACCCTAATAAAAAAAATTTGAGGTTCAGATTAAGGCTCAGAGAGGTTAAAAACTTGCCCAAGATCACTCAGCTAGTAAATGACAAATACAGGATTTGAACACAGGTCTGAATCCAAAACTTGTGCTATTTCTGCTACACTGGGGGGGACTTTGATGAAGTAGTGGATATAGTGTCAAGAAATGAGTAGGAGCAAGAGAAAAGGGAAGAAATGATAAAATGATAAGAACTCAAAATTTAGCTTTCTGGGTTTCTGTTAAAAGTTAGATTTGAGGTGTCCTATAGAATCCTTACTCTAGGGGGCAAATACTTCCATAACCTTATATATTTCTCTTTCATGTTTCATAGATGATATTGATTCGTTAAGAAAATGTTAAACAATATCCACTTTTCTCTGTGTAAGGAAGCAGGAACCTTTGTAATTTTTTTTTACAGAGTTGCCATATTAAATGTTTAATGGGAAATGTATCTAACGATCTATGAGAATTTTGTACCACATGCTTTAAAATAGGTTATTTCATTTAACCCTCAAAGCCATTCAGCTAGGCCTGGCACGGTGGCTCACGCCTGTAATCCTAGCACTCTGGGAGGCTGAGGCGGGAGGATCGCTCAAGGTCAGGAGTTCAAAACCAGCCTGAGCAAGAGCGAGACCTCGTCTCTACTAAAAAATAGAAAGAAATTAATTGGCCAACTAAAAATAGATAGAAAAAATTAGCCGGGCATGGTGGCGCATGCCTGTAGTCCCAGCTACTTGGGAGGCTGAGGCAGAAGGATCACTTGAGCCCACGAGTTTGAGGTTGCTATGAGCGAGGCTGATGCCACGGCACTCTAGGCTGGGCAAAAGAGCCAGACTCTGTCTCAAAAAAAAAAAAAAAAGTTCTCACGGCTCCCAAGGTGAAGAGATGTGAGTTACATATGCTTCATGAGGCCTCGGGCTCAAAACTAGCACGAGTTAAGTACGGCTCACATGGCAGTTAATATGTTAAACCAAAATCATTACATTAAATTTGGATGTGACTATCAGAGGTTGAAAAGGCATGGAAATGCTGAGATATGGTATAGTGGGTTAAAGTGATTTTATGAAAAAAAACTGTTTCAAATTTGCCTTACAAGTTACATTTCCTCTTTGTTGTAATGAAGAAATACTCTTGTTCTAAAGTAATGAAAAAGCTGAAGACACTATTTTGGTACTTTTTTGATAATGTCACAATTTTTTTTTGAAAAAGTTAAATGTTTCTCCTAAAAGTGAAATGTCTCAGATTATTTAAGGAGGTATAGAACTGATAAAGAAATGAAAGTGATATACCCAGTTAAATGGACTGTTAAAAATGGTTAGGAAAATGTTAATTCAGACTGCTGATTAACACTAATCTGTAGTTACTGTAAATCCTAAAATTGAAAGTCAGAAAGATACATGAAGATGTTCAAGAATTCTGTAAGTAAATGACTTCACATAATTTTGGGAGGATGAAGTAAAAGAAATTTCGACTGTCATATCCTGTTGGAGGTTTTACAGCTCAAAAGCGAAGAGTGGGAAATCAAAATAACATGAATTTTGCCATCACTGTTTTTATCTTTACTAAAAGAGCAGATTCTTAATGTAGAAAATGAAAAATACAATTCCAATGATTTTTCTGGAAAGAACATTAAGTAAAAGTAATATTGCAACTCATAGAGAACTTTAAAACTAAATAATAAGGCATTTATAATAGGGATGCTTTTCTTTTCAAAGTACTCAGAATAACTGAAGGAAAAAAATCATAACTGAGAATGTGTGGGAAGATACATTTTAGGATAGCAGGAGAAAATGTTCCAGGGTTTCATGAAATAACATTCTATTGTGTCTCTTTCCTTCTGACCATTAAAAAACCACAAGCAAACTAAAATTACCTTGTTATGTTCAAAAAGTTAAAAATATTTGTTGCCATGGAGACAGTCCCAGTCTAGATTTCTTCTTGGCAGTTTAAAGACTTATGCAAACCCATGGGGAAGTAACACTTCATATTTTCAGCACCACAGCTGACAAAATTTGTTCCTGTGAGATGAATAACATACCTTTCTTTGTCTTTGGTGTTCATGAACACATTGAAAGGGTTCTGTAAATAATAATTGAAAAAGTCTTGCTCATTCCCAGTTTTTATTTCAGGACTTAAACTTGTAGAAAACAAGAATATTGAGACAACTAAAGAACTGGAGTGTAGATTTTAATGTCTATCTTGGATACCTTGTATTTATATTCCTAATAGTAATTATGGATTTATTTTTTCGAGATATGTTCTTCTAAGGAGAAAAAAAAGCATAAGGGCTTTTAAAAATAGAAAGCAATATTTATTAATTTTGCAAAGCAATAAGAATTTTCTTATATTCCACCCAGCTTGATTCCTAGGGGCAGTGTTGTACAGGGTTTTGAAATAAATCAAGTTCATTTTCCAGTTTTACTATTTACTAGTTGTATAACCTTTGAGTAGGTTGATTAATCTCCAAACCTCAGTTTTCACTGTGTGAAGTGGAGATAATGTATACAGAGTACCTAATACCAAGTATAAATGTTCAGTAAATGGTATATAATAATATTGGTCTTTAATAATAAATTTTTGAGATAAGCATGACTGTGACTTGAACTACTCAGATGTGTGTGTTTCCTTAGTCAGAGTTTTCCAAAAAAGATGAATGCATAAACTCTTTGAATTTTTTTTTCCTCCAATGATAGTTTATTTTGATCTGCCAAGTTTTTTACAACTAAACAAATTAGTCTATTTGTCTTTACAGGAGATATATTACTCTAAGTAAAACCTTAGTTATAACTTACATGGTGTTTTATTAATGTCACCTTTTTGACTTTAAAAGAAAGTTTAAATGAAAATGAGGCTTTTATTTTATGTGTTTAGAGTAAATACGAATGCATTCTTTCTTCAGGCATTTTAAATTATACCTGACATCAAGTACTGAACGCTTTTCACAAAATTTCAAAGTTGTGGTGGTAGATGGTAAAGATGAAAGCCAGTACACCGTAAAATGGCAGGACTTCTTCAGTGGACATGTGGTTGGTTAGTATGGAACTTGTTTGTTTGCTCTTGGGTCTGGGGTGTTAGGTCTCCAAATTTAACTGATTGCATGTTCTTTTTTGAGTGGGGTTGGGGGAAGGGGTGTCATAGAAGTGCTTTGCCTGTTTGGAAGTGGAAACTTTCTAATAGGAAGAAGTGGGTATTATTTAACATGTCATACTGGCTGGCTGTTTCGATGATTAAAATTAATTTCCTCTCAAGTGATAATTTAAACTTGTCTTCAGCAAGGATTGTAGGCTTCCTTTATGAGATTTTAAACAGGGAAGCTAGGAGATAAAATAATTTATGATCCTTTTATGTATTTATTTGAGAAAATATATCAAGCAAGAAATTGCAGTTTATTTTTTGACCTTTTTCTGCAATAAAATAAAAGAAGTGGCGTTGAATTCCTCAAATAGTACATTCAAAGCCTGTGAATTCCAAGTCATGCTTTCTGCCTTCTCTTAGTTCTTCCTTATCCAGAACTAAAGTTCTTGCAGAAGAAAATCTACAGTTTTGTTTGTTTTGGGAAAAGGATAGGTTTCCAGTGAGTAGACTTGAGATTACTTCATAGGAAAGGCAAGAATTATCTAGCTTCTTTCTGGGACCTGTGTTTCTTGGTTGCACAGCTGTCAAAGTACCTAGGCAAATTCCACTCTGATGAAAGGTTGGTTGATTTTTATTGATAGTGTATAGTTTATTACTTTATATGAATATTTTTTAATACTAAAAAAATTTTTTTTTTCTCTTAAGGTGAGCCTGACTCTAGGGTTCTAGCCCATATAGGAGATGATGATGTTACAGTAAGAATCAACACAGATGGGGCAGAATATAACATAGAGGTAAATCTACATGTGAATTATTCTCAGTAGCTTATCTCTCATATTTAAAAAGCTTCTCAGTTGTTTTAAGATGGCAAAGGTAAAAAGTAATTATTCATTTTCTCTTTGTATTTAAAGCTTTTTTTTAACCTGAAAAGTAGATTTTTGAAAAAAGGATAATTTTTACATCTCTAAGAAGCTATCTTAAGGTGTATCTTGTATTTCTAAGTACTGTAATTGAGAGAGTCATGTGTGGATTGGATAATAGGAAGAGAAAACTTTCTTTTCCTCTTGACTCATTTTAAAATTTTTTCCCAAGCAATCTATTAGTGTAAACATTCTCAAAGATGAAGGTGAAGTCTTATTTCTCTACTTGTCCTTTTCTCTGCTAGATACCCTGGAAATGCTAGATCAATAAAAGGTTAATAGTTGATAGTCTGAGAAATTAAGGGGAAAATAAAGGAACTCAGACTCTAGTCACTCTTCCGTTGAAGTACTGTGTGTAGAAATCAAGACTGAAGTAGCCACATGTGTGTAAGATGCATATCCATCTGTGGGATACTAGTATAGAAAACAAAACCTCTGCCACATATTTGTAGATTAAAGTTGATTCTTTGTTTCTTGAGAAAGGAGAATATTCTGATGATATCATCAAAACAGAGCACCTGTGGGAAAACTGTGATTGAGGTTGGTCAGATGAAATTTTCAGGTGTATTTGAGTGCTGATCAGGAAAGGTGAGAATTATCTAGCTTCTTCCTTTTTACATCTCTAAGAAGCTGTCTATACTTGTAAGACGGGGTGCTATAAATGTTACACATTTTAATAACATCCAGACTACATGACCATTAGTCTTTTGTCTATCATTGTGAGAAAGAAATCTGTGGCCTTGCAGTATGTTATAGTTTGTTGATGTTTAGACTATCTAATGGCAATGTTTTAGAGAGTCTGGCTTATCAGAAAGAGTCAGAAATTTAGTACAAAGTAAAGGAGCTAATATTATAAATGTATTCGTTCTAAAATAGGCAAATAAGTCACTGGAGTGCCTTAAATTGGTTTGTTTTTCCAAATTAATTAATTTCTTAAAAATACCTGCTCATTGCAAAATTCAGAAATTGTTAATAGATTATCTGTTCTTGGACAGATAACTACTGTTGACATTTTGACAAACATCACTATAAGTTTTTTTCTATATGCATATACACAAATAGGTATACTGTCATACACTATACAGACTGTTTTTTCCTGCAGAATTAGGACGATACAATATATGTAGTTTGTCTTCACATATTTTTTCATTTAATAATATAATTATAAACATCTTTTCATGTTAATATAGATCTAAATTAGGGTTTTTAATAAAGCCTGCCTGTTGGTCCATCGAAATATTGTACCATTTATTTAACCAATCCTCCATTGATGCTCAATTGTCTTCTTTCTAATTTTTGAAATAAAATATGCTATAATGAACAGCCTTGAGCGTACCTTTTGAGTTATGTGTTAATATTCAGTTGGAATAGTGTGGGTGATAGGTAATAGTGAGTGTAGTTAAATGAGGAAACTCTAGGACTCTCTAGGCTGTGCCAGGGCTTCATATAAACTTCCACATCTCAGTAGCTTAACACAGCAGAGGTTTATTTCTCACTTCTTGAAGCTTGGTGTGGTCTTCCTCCACCTTGTGGCTTTGACTTTTGGATACATGTCCTCTGCAGCTGCCATAGAAGTGAAACAGAGCTAGAGAATCACACAGGATGTTGTTAAGGGCCAAGGTTGGAAGTGGCCTTCCACTCACATTTGAGAACACTTTGTCTCTGACCTACTACAAAGGAGGCTGGGAAAGATATCAATAGTTGTCTTTTGAGCTCAGAAAGAGAAAACAGTATGGTAAACACACAACATTGTTTCAGCCACAGTGTATGTGTCTGCTTATTTCCTTAGAATAATCGATTAATTAATTCAAAATATGTACATTTAGGATTCCAGTTAAATTTACTCAGAGTCCTCATTTTTTCAAATATTTTTTTTTGGAGACTTCGGAATTCTGTTTCCATTCATACCTTCATTTCACTAAGTACAAAAATGAGTATAATGAATACTTCACTGTTAGCTGGTTACTTAAAAGTAAACTCATCAGGTTCCTTGAGGGACTTTTGCAAGAGATTAATAATAATAATTTTTTTTATTAGACAGGGTCTCTCTCTGTTGCTCAGGCTAGGGTGCAGTGACCCAATCGTAGCTCACTGCTACCTCGAACTCCTGGGCTCGAGTGATCCTCCCACGTAGCTGGGACTACAGGCACATGCCACCACACCTGTCTAATTAAAAAAAAAATTCTTTTTAGAGATGAGGATCTCACTATGTTGCCCAGGCTGGGCTTGAACTCCTGACCTCAAGTGATCTTCCCACCTCAGCCTCCTGAGTAGTAGTAGTAATTTTTAGTTGAAAAAGTAGTTTATTACTTAGAATGGTGATTTTCATATTATTTATTTTTTAATTCTTATTTGCACTTACCTTGATTAAAAAATCATTGTTCATCTGCATTAAAATCTTAGACATAAGTGGGCAGAAAATGTATGTATTTTATTTTTAACATATCATCATAAAATATTTTAAATCCTTCCTGATTTTATCTTACTGTTTATGTCAGTAAGACTAGATTAAACTTGGCCAGGCGCAGTGGGTCACGCCTGTAATCCTAGCACTCTGGGAGGCCGAGGCGGGTGGATTGCTCAAGGTCAAGAGTTCAAAACCAGCCTGAGCAAGAGCGAGATCCTGTCTCTACTAAAAAACAGAAAGAAATTAATTGGCCAACTAAAAATATATTGAAAAAATTAGCCAGGCATGGTGGCACATGCCTGTAGTCCCAGCTACTCGGGAGGCTGAGGCAGAAGGATTGCTTGAGCCCGGGAGTTTGAGGTTGCTGTGAGCTAGGCTGACGCCATGGCACTCTAGCCCAGGCAACAGAGTGAGACTCTGTCTCCAAAAAAAAAAAAAACAAAAAAAACCTAGATTAAACTTGAATCATGAGATAATTTTTTCTCCCCAACTTTTTGTTTTGAAAATATTCAAATCTACAGAAAGCTTAAAAAATATCCTGAAACTCAATCAACTGCTAATGTAATATATGTCACATTTGTTTTTCTCTCTCTCACTTTTGTCCTGAATCATTTGAAAATCAGTTGCATACATGAAGACACTTCACACCTAAGTACTTCAATGTGCATTTCCTAAGAATAAAGATATCTTTTACATAGCCATAATAAAAGTAACATACCTGAGGAAAAGTAAATAATTCTGCAGTATTATCTAATAATCAGTCTGTAGTCAGAATCTCCAGTCATCCTCAAAATCTCCTTCATAGGTTTCTTTTGTTTGTTTTCTAATCCAGTTAAGGTTCTTGCCTTTTATTTAGTTATTCATTAGATGATGTTTTTTTCCAGCAGCTTATTAGTGATGGTGATAATAGGATTAGCTGTTATTATTAACAATTACTTTTCTTTTGAAATCTTAATATATAACTAGATTATTATCTTACATAATCTTCAAGGTAGGTATTATCACTCCCTTACCTAATGAAAGAAGTAATGCTCAAGTTAAGTACTTGTCCAAGGCACATAGTGAGGTTAGGTAGAGGTTTGAACTCAGGTTTCTCTGATCCCAAAGCCTGCTGTCTTTTTCTATGCTAGCGTGGCCATACTAGGAAACAATCAGTGTGAATTTAGAAATGTTTGACCCCAAAGAAAAAATTTTTCTCTTCTATTCATAGGCCAAATGAGTTTTATTATTATTATCATTATTTTTTTGAGACAGAGTCTTGCTCTCTTGCCTGGGCTATAGTGAGTGCCGTGGCATCAGCCTAGCTCACAGCAACCTCAAACTCCTGGGCTCAGGCGATCCTCCAGCCTCCTGAGTAGCTGGGAATATGGGCATGAGCCACCATGCCTGGCTAATTTTTTCTATATATTTTTAGTTGGCCAATTAATTTCTTTCTATTTTTAGTAGAGACGGGGTCTCACTCTTGCTCAGGCTGGTTTCCAATTCCTGAGCTTGAGCGATCCTTCCGCCTCAGCCTCCCAGAGTGCTAGGATTACAGGTGTGAGCCACTGCACCCAGCCCAAATGAGTTTTATTAAATGTGGAAGATTCCTACAGCCCAGGAGTTAGGTTAGTTAACTTTTGAGGTCTCTGCTAGTCCTGAGATTTTGTAACCATTATTTCTTAAATCTACCTCATACATGAATTACAAAAGAAGGGACATGTGTGTGTTTGTGTATGTGTGTGTATTTAACAGCTTTATGGAGATATAATTGATACACTGTACTTTTCACCCACTTAATGTATACAGTTTTGTAGTTTTTATAATAGTATATTCATAGAGTTATGCAAAGACCACCACAATTTTAGAACATTTTTATGATCCCAAAAAGAAACCCTGTGCCCTTTAGCCATTCTTCTCCCTTTGCTCCCTAACTCCCACAACCACTAACATTGCTGTCCCTTTAGATTTGCGTGTTTTGGTCATTTCATATAAATGGAATCATATAATATGTGGTCTTTTGTGTGTTGCTGCATTCACTTAGATTAATGTTTCCAGGTTCATCTATGTTGTAACATGTATCAGTACTTCATTTATTTTTATTGCTGAATAATATTACATTGTATGGATAGACCACATTTTGTTTATTCATTCTCAGTTGATGGATATTTGGCTTGTTTCTACTTTTTGGCTATTACTAACAATGCTGCTGTGAACATTTGTGAATGTTTTCATATGGGCATGTGTTTTCATTTCTCTTGGGTTATATAGTAGGAGCGGAATTGCTGGGTCAAATAGTTTCTCTATTTTTAACCTTTGAAGACCTGCCAAACTGTTTTCTAAAGTGACTGCACCACTTTCCATTCTCAAGCATCTATGAGGGTTCTGGATTTCTCCACATCATCACCGGTTAAGAGAGGGTCTTTGATTATAACCATCCTAGAGAGTATGAAGTGCTGTCTCATTGTGGCTTTTTTTTTTTGTTTGTTTTGAGACAGAGTCTCACTCTGTTGCCCGGGGTTGGAGTGCCGTGGCATCAGCCTAGCTCACAGCGACCTCAAACTCCTGGGCTCAAGTGATCCTTCTGCCTCAGCCTCCTGAGTAGCTGGGACTACAGGCACGTGCCACCATGCCCGGCTAATTTTTTCTATGTGTTTTTAGTTGGCCAATTAATTTCTTTCTATTTTTTAGTAGAGACAGGGTCTCACTCTTGCTCAGGCTGGTTTTGAACTCTTGACCTTGAGCGATCCACCCGCCTCGGCCTCCTAGAGTGCTAGGATTACAGACATGAGCCACCGCATCCGGCCTCATTGTGGTTTTGATTTGCATTTCCCTGATAGAGAAATATAAATACCTTTTTTGTACATTCCCCACAAGCTGCCTGGTTCTGATGAGACCAGTGTTCTTACAGAGAAGAACTTTGTTTTGAAAAAACAGAAACGTGCTTTTGACTTGGGGTAACCATTGGAGTATGCTAGTTATGATTTACACCGTCCTTGCAACATTATAAATGCAAGTTTTTTGTTTTTTTTTTTTTTTGAGACAGAGTCTCACTCTGTTGCCCGGGCTGTAGAGTGCCGTGGCATCAGCCTAGCTCACAGCAACCTCAAACTCCTGGCCTCAAGCAATCCTTCTGCCTCAGCCTCCCGAGTAGCTGGGACTACAGGCATGTGCCACCATGCCCGGCTAATTTTTTTTACATATTTTTTTTTAGTTTTCCAATTAATTTCTTTGTATTTATAGTAGAGACGGGGTCTCGCTCTTGCTCAGGTTGGTCTTGAACTCCTGACCTTGAGCAATCCTCCCGCCTCGGCCTCCCAGAGTGCCAGGATTACAGGCTTGAGCCACCGCGCCCGGCCCACTTTGTACTTTTAATGATCAATAACATTTTGATGAGAATCTTTGTACTTACAGATTTTCTGATAACTTAAATGATTTCTATAGGATCAATTTCCAGGAGTGTTGCTACTTCTGAAGGAAAGGTCATATGTACTTTTCAACTCCTCCATC
>CAUYMX010055545.1:0-16131 GCA_963573855.1 Lepilemur septentrionalis | reverse complement strand
AGACTGGAAGAGGAAGAGCAGACAAGACCGGGCAAGGAAGAGGACACGAGACCAGATGAGGAAGAGAGTACTAAGTTCTTAATATGCAATGCCTCATTCAGACCTAATGAACCATCCTATAAGATAGGTATTGTTCTTTACCTTATTTACAGATGAGGAAACTAAGGCTTAGAGAAGTTATATAATCTGCCCAAGGTAACACCTTAACTCATGAAACTGAGACTGAAAACCAGGCCTGACTCCAGAGGCTCTGCTCTTAGCCATTATGCAGGTCAGATACCTTCTTTCTGCCTATGGTTTTTCTCACAGCTTCCTCCAAAGGTGTCTTCGGGCTGGTCCTGCAGCTGAGCCACAGCCGCTGTCCTGGTGATTTACAACCCCAGATTTTATTTTTACTGTGGATGGGGGAGGGGCACAGTCCTGGGCTGGAGGGCAGAAATTGGGCTTCTTGTGTTGTTCCATCTCTAGACACAAGAGGGTGAACTCTCAGCAGGCATCTCTTGTACTAGGCCTCACTTGCCCCATTGGTAACATAGGAAGAATAATCTTATTCCTGGTGTCTGCCAAAATTACTCTTTTTTGAGATCATATATAGCAGAAATCTTCATAAAGGATTAGCACTTACTAGACTATGTATAAATCTAGCCCCCAACCAAAGTTCCAGGTTTAATTCCCAAAAGTTCCCAGCAAACCTGGAAAACCTCCAAAGGATACTTGCCTCCCTGCCTTTGTTCATGCCTTTCGACGTATCTGAAAGGCCTCCTCATCTTCATCTACCATAATCCTACCTATCCAAAAGGCCTAGTTCATAGGCTTCCTCCTAGAAGGTGTTTGTGGACAGTTGTCCTTGAAATGATCTATTTCTCCTACCTAATCTTTGGCTGTAAACACTTGAGACAGGCATCACTCCTAGCCTTACCATATAATTACTGATGTATACGACATCTCCTCTATGGAGGACATGTGTTGGTGTTTGCTTGCCTAATATCTTCTCCCCCTTTTAGTAACAGCAACTTGATTTTCCTCTGGTGAACAACCTTCCCTCACTTTTAATCCATATGATTTGGATGGGGTCAACCCCACTTCCAAATCCAGAGGTAGGCATCTGACATAGGCCTATTCGTAGTTACTATAACGGGTTTCGTGGAGGGCAGGTGACTCAATTAAAAGCATTGAGAATTACTCCTAGGACTTTTGCTAGACCATTTGCATAAAAAGCTCTATTTTTGCTATAATTGGATGTAAACATGGAGCTGTGAGGGGCTTTCACATGGAAAAAAAAATTCCTGAGGATGAAGCCACCCAAGAACAGGTTATAAAAAGAGAACTAATCTGAAGGATAACATTGTTGAAAACTGTTGGATCTTAGATTCAACTATTCCTGAAACTATCAATAGAAGTAACCTGCCTAGGACAAATAAATTCTGTCCCCTGCCCACATTCTTTTTTTTCTTTTAAGCTAGTCTGTGTTGGGTTTCTATAATGTAGAACTGAAAAGTAGGAACACATCCTCAATTTGTTCATGAACTTTAAGGGGCCAAAGGCTTGATCTTTTTAACTTTACATTTCGTAGCATGGTACCTAGTCTTCGAGGTGTGATGATTGATTCATTCAGTCTCACTTTCCCTGAGCACCTACAATGAGCTGAGCTAAGCACTGGAACCACAAGGAATAATTAGACATAGTCCGTGCCCTCAAGGAGTTCTGAATTTAGTACAAGGAGGAGGTATGAAAATGAACACTTTATAACTTGCGCTATAATAGAAATCTGAGCAAATAGAAGTTCCTAGGCAGCAAAGTGACATGGGGTAAAGGTGTCCCAGAGATGAGGTATTCCAGGTGGAGAGAACAGATTATATATTAATAATTATAAAATTAATAATAATATCACCATCTCCTGTTCTTCCTGTGGCCTCTTCACAAGCTCCTTCCTCTTTCCCTTCCTCTGTCTCAGCTATCAGTGGAGCCAACACAGTGGTTAAGAGAACAGGCTCTGAAGTCTGTAAGATTTTGGTTCTGCCAGATGGGGTGCCTCATGCCTATAATCCCAGTGACTCAGAAGGCTAAGGCAGGAGGATCATTTGAACCCAGGAGTTTAAGACCAGCCTGAGCAACATGGTGAGACCCCATCTCTACAAAAATAGAAAACTTAGCCAGGAGTGGTGGTACATGCCTGTAGTCCCAGCTACTAGGGAGGCTGAGGCAGGAGAATCACTAGAGCCCAGGAGTTGGAGGATGCAATGAGCTGTGATGATGCCACACTGGGCAACAGAGCAAGACTCTGTCTCAAACAAACAAACAAAAAAAGATTTGGTTCTGCCACTTAACTATACACATGACGTTGAGCAAAATCACTTACATTTTACAAATAAGGACAATAGTGTATTTGCCTTATAAGATTGTCAAGAACATTAAACAAAATTATAAATATAAAGAATGTGCCTGGCACAAGGTAATTCTCAAGACATGTTGGCTGCTATTATTTTTATTGTCATAATCAAGAACCTTTGAACACTGAGGAATAAAAAACCAAACTTGAACTGCTATAAACAGTAAGGAGATTCTTCATTGCATGTAATGGGGAGTCTCGAAGTGCAGCAGGCTCCAGGCATGGAATAATCAGGGCTCTGACTCCTTTTCTCTGCAGTGCTCCCAGCTCTGCCCTCTTCTTTGTATTGGCTCTGTCTCCAGCCTTCCCTCATTGTCCAGAGATGGCTGTGTCACCAAGTCCTGGGCAATTGTGACAACATTCTTCCTTGTTCCTTGTTCACATCTGTCATGGACAGAGGAAAAAATCTCCTCCCCCAAACAGAAATATAAATCTGCTTAGGCCAGCTTAGTTTATATGCCGACTCCTGGACCAATGACAGTGACCAGGGCAATTCCCTGTGTTGATTGTCTTAAACCTGGCTTCCTGAACCAGTCACTGGTAAGTGAGGTTGGGTAAGTGAGGCCACTATTGGCTTAGACTGATTGGCATCCACCCCTAGGTTAGAGATGGGTTCCAGCTTTCTCGTAATCACATGGCTGCATTATAGCAAGGAAAGAAGGGTTCTGTTAGAGAAAAGAAAGGAATAACTGGATGTTGGATGGACAACCAACAGTGTAGAGTCTTCTGCAATGAATACTGTTTTGTTTTTTGCATGCTAGTTCACATGGGTCTCTTGCAGCCTTGGCTCAAATGGTTCCTTATCAGGGAGGTTTTCTTTAACTATACAAGTCTATTACTCAGTGAGGCAGTCTGTCTCTCTCCACTCGAGGAGATGGACCTGTTTTGTTTTATAATAAAAAGCTGCTCGTGTGAAAAAGAAATAGAATGTAATTTACACAGAAGCCCTCTAAATCTGACACATTCACAAGCTCTCACTGAGTGAAGTCATATTTGTATTCAGTGCTACGTGATACTAACTGCTACTTGCTAAAAGTGGTGCAGTTTGCTGAAATTTCTATTTGAAACCCAACATTTTTTGTTAGACTGCTTAGTGCGTGATGTTGTGTTCTCGGCTCCCTGCCAAAGTTTAGAGAAGGGCAACCCCCATTTTCTGGAAGTAGCTAAGAGATGCTTCCTTTAGGATAGAACCAGACCACCCATCAGTGTGTTTTAAGGAGGTGATCTGTTGAGATCTGAGCTATCCCATCAGTTTTGTGTGCTGGTGAAGAATTCTCCCTGACAAAGGAAAAATTGTGATGATAAAAAGAAGTTACAGAGAACGGAGAGAACCCACTGCCTGTAACTTGAAACTGAAGACTGGTTATGTTTGCTCCAGCAACTCCAAATAGTAGCTGAAATCTAAAAAGAAAATGAGAAAAGAAGAAATTTTTCTTTTTTTTCTTTCTTTCTTTCTTTTTTTTTTTTTTTTTTTTGCTTTGAAATTTAGAAAGAAATTTTAGGTCTGAAATACAATTCCTAAAATATCAACTTTTCGAGAATACCATGGTTTGATAGGGAGGAAAAACTTGTCACTCAGGAGAGAATCTCCAACATCTGAGTATCATGTCCCTTTCTGAGAATGTTTCCTGATGTGGTCTGTGCCTACCTGCCCACTCAGTGTGCACACTAGCCGAGTTCCTTCTCTTGTGTTCTAGACCTGGGAGATACAAGGCAAGCCCTGCCTCCAGCAAAACTAACAGTAGTGGATGTGTCCCTAGGCTTTCAGGTCTGCACTGAAATGGCTTTTCCTTAGAGAAGCTTTCTCTGACACCCAAACGGGACTAGGTTTCCCCCACCATAGATGTTACTGGAATCCCCTACTTTTCTGACACAGCAGTTATTCTAGCTGTACAAATATAATTAAATTATCATTTATGATACTATTTGTTTACTATAGACTAATTGAAGGAAATTAATAAACAGATATTGCTAAAACATGGAAGAATTTCTGGGTTAAGCCATGAGAAAACTTAATTATTTAGGATACTTTGTTCCAAAGCATCTAATGAAAAAGAACAGAAGAAGGAGAATAAGAGGAAGGAAGGAAGGAAGGAAGGAAGGAAGGAAGGAAGGAAGGAAGGAAGGAAGGAAGGAAGAGAGGGAGAGAGGGAGGTAGGGAGGGAGGAAGAGGAGGAAGGAGGGAGAGAGGAGGAGGGAAGGGGAATGGGAATGAAGCTGCATCTGGAGCTCAAACAATGTGACAACATCCAGTTTCCCTTTTTCTTTTATAAACTCTGTATTCACAGGTTGGCTTCTTTCAATGGCTTTGCTTCATAGTTACATGCTTACTGGTTCTGCCTAGTAGAGAATAAGAAAAATCTGCTTGTCTAACAATTCAGCTAAAGTCAGAATTGAGGCTTTTTGGCCATGTCTTAACTTGGCACATGTGCCTGTCCCTAGCCAATCAGTGTGGCAGGGATTTGTGGACAGGCTCATGTGCTTAAGCCAATCAAAGCTCATTCTCACAGCCAAGCATAAGGTCCTTACCTCCCAAATCTCATGATTGCAAAATCCAGGATACTATTCAAAAAGTAAAAATTAAGAATGGAATCTATGGAGACAAGAATGTTGATGACCAATTAGATTTTGCACTGAAAGCTACAAAGAGGTTTTCAGTGGGGAAACAGCAAAACCAGATTTAGGTTTGTAACTGGCATTAGTGTGGAACAGTTAGATATAAAGGGCATTTTTAAAGCAGAACAATAGGATTTGATGACTGGATATGAATGATAAGAGAGAGTGTAAGAAGGAAGATGGCTCTGAATCTTCTAGCTTTCATGAATGCATAATGTTTGTGCAATGATTAAGAGAAAATACACGGAAGAAAGAGCAGACTTTGGGACTCCTGAAATCTGTATATTATGTTTTACATTCTGTGGAAAATAGCTTTTATGTAGACAAAACTTGAGGAAATATTGGAGGAATGTGTTAATCACTACTGAGGTGAGCTTAATGGGCTATCAACTCCCAACAATGTATTTAAAAGAACATTGAATTACAGCAAATTGCAAACCCAATGCCAAACCCTATTTACCCCGTTTTTAGAGGAGGCACCAAAACACACAATATCATAAGCCTCGAACCGAGTAAAAGCTAAGACTCAACCAGGGAAACCCAACTAATTCCAGTACTACTTCTGTTGAACACAAGAAGTGAAGGAATATTTCCTGTCTCACCTGAAGTCATACCAGCTAGAGGTATATATCAATTAACTTGCTGCATAACAAACCACCCCAAAATTTATGGTCTGAGTAACAACCAAATATTCAGCTCACAACTCTATCAATATGCAGCCTGGGCTAGGCTCAGATGATCAGGGTATGAAGTGTAGAACTCAGCCAGGGTCAGCTGCCAGGTCAGCTGGGCTCCCTCATTTCTCCTTAACTTGGTCTGTCAATACCCAATAGGCTAGCTCAAGTTTATACACAGAGTGGCAGTGTGGTTCCAAGAGGAGGAAGAAAGCAAGACCCCCATATAGAAGAGCTTTCCACTTCTTTACTTACATTTGCAAACATCCCATTGGCCCAATCCAGCCACAAGGCCAAGGCCAGGGTTAGTGTGAGAGGACCCTATGACAAGGCATGGAAAGATGATCGCATGAATAAATTGGGGCTAGTGTGACAATTAATCCACCACTGTGGCCAACAATTTGACCCACACAAACTATTAACCACAGGATAGTTTCTTACTTTTAAACTTCAGGTACCATTATTTCTATATTAAAGCTTCATAAGTTCTTAGAGTTGGCTGAAATTAGGAAAGTATTTCTTATTCTTTCCAGCAGGCAATTACTCTAAGACTCTTGTTCTAGAAAATTGGGGCAATGAGTTTTCACTTTGCTAAACCACATAACATCACCCTAACACAATTATTCACAACTACAGTGACAGTAAAATTCATAAGGCTTTTTCTTTTACAACTAAGAGAAGTAATATAGAAATTCTAATTAGCGCCTATTTAATTTAATTCTGTTCTTAATATTATCATTGCTATTCTCATTATTAATCTGCACTAACCAGTTTCAATCAATTCTTAACAGTGAATCTCTACACAAAGGCTCATGATGGCCTTGTTCCATTTTGCAAATCAGGTACGTGTAAGTTCCTAATAATAACAAATTCTGTTTAAAAACTTTATAGCTTGGATAAATTATAATCTATCTTAATGAAACAGAAAACAATTAAAAATATAAAAATCCAACTTCAATTTTTAGCCATGAGATAGCAACAAGGGCCAGATTTACCACCTGAAATAACTCAAAAACCATACAAAATATATAAGAGAACAATTTTCAGTCATCAGACAATAGGAAGAGCAGGACAGTGATCCTTAAGAGAATGCAACATACAAAATGAACCTACCATTTCCCACTTACTGATTAGAGAGAGTTTCCAGGTTGCAATGCAAGGAAGGAGAACCCAAACAGAACCTGGAGTCTCCTTAATTTAAAGAGCTGAGAATTCAGGAAGAGCAAGGCGTCTAGAATTTATAGGGCTAGAGCATCAGAGAGGAGAAAGGTATGTGAATAAAAGAGAGAGAGAAGAGATGGAGGGATATTCACAGAGCTCCAGAGTTCCTCTCAGGTGTTCAGCATAATATTGATTACAGTGTGTACCTGAGGCCAGGTAAAGAACCACCAAAAAGGAACAGGTGGAACAATCTCTGGAGCCCACACAGAAACTGCAGTAGTCTGTGTTCTCATCAGCTGGAGTGGAAAAACGCTTGTAATAAATATACAGGGAATTGGGTAGGGTACTCAGAAGGGTATTGCCTCAATAGTGGGGAAAAATAGTCCTATATTTAAGGCTGCTCTGGTTCTACCAACAAGACTTAAGAACAAGCCATTAAAAAATCAAGCTGTTTCCAAGTAATGTAACTATATCCCAGAACAAAGATCAAGAATATTTATAGAAATGCAAAAATATACAGTACCCAACAAGGTAAAATTCACAATGTCTTCATGCTAATAAAAAATTATTAGGCATGGAAAGAAGCAGAAAAATATAAATCACAATGAGAGGGGAAATAGCAAAGGCATAGTTACAGAAATTACACAGGTAACACAATTAGCAGATAAAGGCCATTAAAACAGTTGCTAGAACTATAATTCATATGTTAAAGATGATGAAGGAAAGCATGGAGGGAGAACAGCAGGATTTTTCATAGAAATTAATTTGTCAGTTTATATGAAAAAGCAAAGGGCCTAGAATAGCCAAAATGACTTTGAAAAAACAGAGTTATTTTGAAGGGTTACACCATTTGATTTCATGATTTACTATATTATAAAACTATAGTAATAAGACAATGTGGTATTGATTTAAAGATAGACAAATAGGAAAATTAAAATAGACCCACATGTATATTGTCAATTGACCGTTGGCAAGGTACCCAGGAAGTTAAATGGAGAGAGATTGACATTTTCAACAAATGACAATGGAAATAAAAGCATATAATAAAATAAATCTTAACCCTTATGTCATGCACAAAAATTAACTAGAAATGAATCATTGACTTAAACATAAGAAATAAAATGACTCAAGTAAAGGATATATGAGGACCTTCATTTTGCAAAAAGTCCTTAAATGGGGCACAAAAAGCATAAGCTACAAAAGAAATAATAAATTAGACCTCTACTTCAAAATTTAAAAACTTCTGCTTTTAAAAAGTACTATTTTAAAAATTTGAAAAGCAATCCAAATTTTGTGACAAATATTTTCAAAACATATATACAACAAAGGACTTGTATCTAGAATATATAATAAACTCCTACCAATCGATGATAAGAAGATTTGAAAAGATCCTTTACCAAAGAATATATATGGATGGCAAAAAAAAAGTACATGAATTCCATTAAAGAAATGAAATTTAAAACCACAGTAAGATACTAGAATATAGCCACGAGAAAGGCAAAAATTAAAAAGATCGATCATACCAAGTGTTAGGAAGAATGTGAAGCAACTAGAACTCTCACACACTACTGATAGGAATATAAAACAGTTAAATCACTTTAGAAAATGTATGGCAGTATCTTAAAAAGTTAAATATGCCTACCATATGATCTAGCCATTTCATTTCTAGGTACTTACCCAAAAGAAATAAAAGCATACGTCCACATAAAGATTTGTACATGAACTTTTTACTGTTAATAGTCAAAAAGTGGAAACAACCCAAATGTCCATCATCAGGAGAATGGATAAACAAAGGATGACACATCCACTCAATGGAATATTACTTTCCAGTATAAAGGAACAGACTATCGATACATACCACATGGATGAATCTCAAATAATTATACTGGTTGAAAGAAACCAGACCAGAAAAATAATATATAATGTATGCTCCCATTTACATCAAATTCCAGCAATTGCAAGCTATGGTGACAGAAAGCAGACCAGTCATTGCCCGTGGACAGGAGAGGGGAGAGGAAGGGATGAATGACGTAGGGGCATAAGGAACTGTTGGGTTTGATGAATATGTTCATTACCTTGATTGTGGTAATGATGTCACAGTTTACCCATGTTGTAACTCACGACATTTAAATTTGTGTAGTTTATTGTACGTTAATTACACTTCCATAAAGCTCTAGGAGAAAAAAAAAATCTAAAACTCTAAGAAACAGCTCTGATTCTGAAAACCGTATTCTATTAGAACTCGGATATGAGACCGATCATGTCTGAATTTCAGTTTCCTCTTCGATAAAAGAGAAGGGTCAGACTATATGACTTCTAAAGTTCTTTCATATCTGAAAGTCTAATCCTTTTTTTATGTGTGTCTACTATCTCAGGCAGAGTAGATGACATATTTGATCACAAGTAATTGCTGCACAAATAAATACTTCATGACTCCTCCCCTCAGGGTGCTTCCCTGCAGGAAGGTTTTATTCACTGTTGCATGGAGGTTTGTCTTGACCATGGGATTTACTTTGTCAATGAAATGTGATTGGAAGTAAAATGATCAGAAGCTTTAAGAGTATGATTCTGCCCTGTCCATTACCCTCTTCCACGTGATCAGCAAGTCCAAGATGGGAGCTGCTCTTTCAGCCTGGGCTCCAGGGTGAAGAGGAAGTGGGTCAAAGCCACAGACCTGTGAAGGGTATATCCATAGGAGCCAGAGAGGAATCTGCTTTTATAAACCTCTAAGATTTGAGCGGGCTTTTGTTGCTGTGGCATACCTTAGTTCAGGACGACTGACACAGAAATTGGTATTTAGAAATGGGATGATTCTATAATATATACATCTAGCAAATATGTTATGCTAGATTCAGAGATAGTTAGGGAAACCGCTATCAGAGGCTGAAAAGATGGTCACTTGTGACAACTTTGAAGTATTTTATGTCATAAACTTTTAGCAATAAGCCAAGAACATGAAAAACACAATGTTAGTAAAAATGAGTAAGTTGCATGTGCCATTCCTTTTATCTGACTGTAATCTCTACGAGGATGAGTAGTACAAATTGTGCATTTGAAAGGAAAGTGATGCCATAAGAAAGAAAAAAATATATATGGATATCTAGCTATACGTGAAAGGGAGCTGGTGTTCAGGCAGCATGTGAAGGGAATATAGAAGGTCCAGGAATTCTAGAATATGTAGGGTTGTGAAGATGAAACTAATTCTTATTTCCAGTTATAAATTGAAAACGAGTTATAAATTGAAAACGACCTTTGAGGAACAAAGGGTGACGAACACTCAGCCTGTAAACCAGGACCAAATCAACAATGCGGTCATAAAACTTTTTTCATATGGTTATCAGTGCTGTTGTCTTATTGTTAATATTCTTTAACTCCCAAAGAAAAAAATCTTTGAGTGGATCATATTCTTTGAGGCCACAGCCATACCCACTGTACCTAACATAGGTGCTGGTATGTAGTACACATTTAGTGGAGGATTGTTGATGGGCTGACTCCCCTCATGGGACAGGCCAATCCTTTATGACATGTCCTCAACAGGAAGGCCTCTCCCACAATATTCGTCTGGCTTCTAGCACTTTTGCAACCCTCTTTGTATCAGGAATTTCTATTCACAATGTGGTCAATGTGATCCAAAGTGGGTTCCTTAGAATTTTTACAGTGTGAAATGTTAATGTGTTAGGTATAAATAATTGGTGGTCAAATTAGTTTAGAAAGCACTTAGTTAAACAAAATTAAACGATTTTATTTAGCGTAGAACATACCAGAGATTTTTTAAAATTCCAGTGGAAATGTTGAATCTCCAAGAGGAGATAGGATATGCAACACTTGCCAAACTTATATGACCACAGAACATTTTTTCCCCCGGAGCATTTCAGAGATTTTATATTCTAGGAAAAACATATAGAATTTAATATTCTATGGAAAAGCTATTTCAACACTGCTTGAAATACTAAATATATATTGACATCTATGCTTTAGCCCAACTTTACTTCCTTTCCCCTGTACATGTGTAATTCCTCCCAGAGTACTAAGAATGATCAGAAGCAATGATAACAAATCTTAAATTTTTGCTTCCAGTCTTTTTCTATGCATATTTATATGCCATAAGAACTTGGATAATCAATACATTCTTTGTTCCTTCATTGTGTCATGTTAATAGCCCAATTATAGTACTTCTTTCCAGCTGAGAAGCTTCCTTTTGTTGTCCCCAATGCAGCCACATGTGGCCCTAGTTCAATGGGAAGGAAGCCAACTGTATCTAGTTGCTGGCCAGATGCCTGGCACACCAACTGAAAGCTATAGGAGCAGGGAGCCCTAAAAAGGGTATCTAAAAAATGTTGAAACATTGCTCATTTCGCTTCTCCCATCCCCTTCTGTACCTTCCCCTCCTTTTCTGCTCATGCCACTTATCCAGCAACTTCAAGTTATGTTATTGCCTGTTGTTTATTTATTATTCTCCCTAGCTCCCTTGTTAGCTAATCTGCTCAATCTTCTCCAGATATGCTCTGTGCTTTCAAGTTTTCCTGCCTCTGCTCTGGCTGCCCCTTCCTCTCAAAGTCCCCTTATCTTGCATATGCAAGCCTGCTTATCCTTCAGGGTCTAGTTCAAATGCTCTCTTGTCTTCAGTTCTCTAATTTCAAGTAAGCTCTCTCACTTGAGAATATCCACAGAACTTTATTTATACTAGTTTTTGACATGAAGAATGTTCTTTCATAGAATAGTTTATGTACATGTGTGCATCTCTTTTATCTGACTATAAGCTCTAAGGGAGTGAGGGGTATGATTTGTTGAACTTTGGCTCTTCCCGTGCATACGCTTTCCTCACCTGGGCTATGTTTCAGAAGATGCTGATGTATAAGAGACTTTCAATGAAACTGTAACCCATACATCCATACGGACTGGCTCTATCTGGGTGGAACACACACTAGTTCATAGACTTAGTACCTCTTTAACTTCCCCAGAAAGAATCTATTTGCAACAAATTATATGTTAATAATCAATATAGATTTTTTTAATGTTTCATAGAAGAGAAGATGTCCATGACATACTCCATAGCACACTTTATACATCATTGTCCAACAATCACTTCTATTGAGTCCTTGTAGACATGCTGCCCCTGCAAGCTCTTCATCACTCCCTCTCTCAGAGCGGGCACCTGGTCTTTTCTATTCCAAGACCTTCTTTCCAAGCCTTGAATTCTCTTTTTCTCTTTTTATGAGGAATGAGTCATCTCTACCTCTTCTAAGTCAGCACACCTTGGAAAAAGTTGCACATAATCACTGTCGGCAATTTTTCTCTTTCCATTCTATCTTTAACACACTCCAATTAGACTTTTGTTACTACCATTCCACCAAAACCACTCTCATCAAGGCCCCAAATACTTCCAAAGGGCTAAACCCTTTGGTCAATTTTGAGAGAAGCATCTAAAATTAGCCAGTTTAATACTTGTTCACGCAGCTTCCCAAACAGAACATCCTTATGGTTTTCCTCCTACTCGATGCTTTGCTGCTTCTCAGTCTTATTTGGTGGTTTTCCTCTTTCCACCTGGCTGCTGAGGTTGCAGCTCCTAGGTATCAGTCTTTGGATATTTTCTCTTCACTACCTTAATTTCTTCCATTAGTGATCTCATCCAGGCCCACAGCCTGAAGGTCCTACGCATGCCAGTGACTCCTGAAATTATATCTCAGCCCAAACTTTTCCTCCCAATCCAGATTCCTACATACAACTTCCTGTCAACCTTTCCATTTGATCAGTCAATAGACATCTGCACCCTAGCACACCCTGGCTGTCACTGGAGTTACTGATGGTAACTCCATTTTCTAGGTCACACACCACAAACCTGGGAGTCATCCTTACACCTAGTAGTCACCCTTAACTTCTTTTCTCCTCACATTTCACAACCACGTTGTCAGAAAACTATCCTGCCTCTGCCTCCACAGAGCATCCAAAATAGCAATGCCTTTCGCCCCATGCTTCACTACTTTCCTGTTCTGAACCACAACCAGGTTGCCTGCAGTACTACAATATCCACTTAACATGTTCCCATATTTCTACCCCGGGCCCCCGACCCACTTAAGTCTACTTGCTATTTAGCAGCTGGAGTGATTGCTTAAAAACACGAAATCATGTCACTCCTTTGCTCAAAGCCCTACAATGGTTCCTAAGTTTAATCAAAGTAAAAAACAAAACACTTTCAAAGCCAAAAAACTCCCTGCATTCCCTGATACTTCTCTGACTACCTCTCCTCACCCTATGACCCTATCCCCCTCCCTTCCTCTGCCTTCTAGGCATTCATCGAACACCAGGCGTCCTACTGACCTAGGGCTTTTTCTTCAACAGCTCCCTCTTCCTAGGATATACATGCTGACATGATGACACCTCTTCATCTTTGGTTAAATCTCAAAGCATCTAATACCAGCCATACTATTTAATGCTACAAACTATTATGTGGGTGTGCATACACACACACACACACTCAGAATTTCCAATCCACCCTACCCTATTCTATTCTTACTTACTATTTTCCTAAGTATATTATCTTCTGTCATAATATAAAATGTGTTTACTTATTGTTTTTATGATTTATTGAGTGTCACTACAGATGAAATAAAGGTTTCATGAGAGCAGATATTGTAACATGCCCTATTTATTTATTTATTTGCTTGTTTGTTTTTACTGATCTATCCCAAGAACTTGGAACAATATCTGGTACTTAGTAAATGCTCAATAAATATTTATTGAATGAACAAATAGTCAAATGCTAAAACAAAAAAAGTTCTGACCTGGACCTAAGTTCCTTGCAAAATAGTAGGGCCAGAATAACAATAATTGTCACTATTCCCATTACAAAAGGTTTCTATATTTTGATGATCTTTCTTTAAACATGAAAGTGATAGCAATCCTGAATTGTCTGTGCGTTATGCCTACCTCCTCCTACAGTGTGATTTTCCATGTACGCCTGACAATTCTAGGCTTCTACCCATGGTTAAGATCATTTCTTCCTCTTCCTTTCTCCTTAGTGAAACAGCCCTTCATCCTACTTTTTTCTTCACAGTATACAAACAATATTCATTAACATTTTTTAAAAAGAAATTACAAAAGAAAATTTTTGACCTTATCAATCATTGCTTATTATGTCTGGACTTTATAAATAATTATTTTTATCGAATTTTAATTAACATATAATAAAATGAACATATCTTAAGTATTCTATTTTATAAAACTTGCTATTGTAAATACCCAACAATCCACCATCCAGAAGAAGATATGGACTACTTCTACAGCAATGGAAAGTTCCCTCATGCCCCTGTCTGTTAACTGTCCTCTGCCTACCCATAAAAGGCAAGTACTGTCCTAACTTCTATCCACAGAATTGTTTGGCCTGTTTATAAACTTTATATAAATAGAATCATATGCATGTATTTTTCTGAGTCTTAGTATTTTTACTCAAATTAATGGTTTTTGAGACTCACTCTTTTTGTTGCATGTATCAAGAGTTTTTTAAATTTAATATTCAACTGTATACGTACACAATTTGTTCATCACTCACTTTTTGATAGAGAGATATTTCCACTTTGGGTTATTAAAAATAAGAGTGCTATGCATATTCTTGTACAAGTGCATCTATGGAAAAATGTTTCCTTTCTCTCAGTAAAAAACAAGGAAAGGAATTTCTGGGCTGTGGATAGGTGTTGTTTAATCTCATAAAATATTGCTAAAGAGTTGTCCAAAGTGGTTGGACAACCACTTTTCATTCTCATGAGAAACATATGAGAGTCAGTTGCTCCACATCTTCATCAACATTTAGTTTTGTCCATTATTTTTATTTCAGCTATCCCAGTAAGTGTAAAAGAGGATTTCCATTGTGATCTTAAATAACATTTCTCTGATGTCTTACGATGTTGCCAACTTTTCATGTGCTTATGAGTCATTCAAATGTCATATATTTTGTAGTATCTGAGTCTTTTGTCCATTTTGAATGGGGTATTTGTACTTTGATAGTAAATATACAGGATTTCTTTATATATTTGCAATGTGAGTTCTTTTTTTTGTTTGTTTTTGAGACAGTGTCTCACTCTGTTGCCTAGGCTAGAGTGCTGTGGCATCAGCATAGCTCACAGCAACCTCAAACTCCTGGGCTCAAGCGATCTTCCTGCCTCAGCCTCCCGAGTAGCTGGGACTATTGGCATGTGCCACCATGCCCAGCTAGTTTTTTTATATATTTATATATATTTTTTAGTTGTCCAGCTAATTTCTTTCTATTTTTTTAGTAGAGGCGGGGTCTTGCTCTTGCTCAGGCTGGTCTGGAACCCCCGAGCTCAAACAATCCTCCCCCCTCGGCCTCCCAGAGTGCTAGGATTACAGGCGTGAGCCACCACACCTGGCCCCGATGTGAGTTCTTTGTCAGATACATAGGCTGCAAATATTTTCCCCAGGCTGACTTGCCTTTTAATTTTTTTAATAGCATACTTTGGTTAGCAAATATTTACAATTTTGATGTTACCTAATTTAAATTTTTTTCTTTTATGGTTAGCATTTTTATTAAAGACCTAAATAAATTGAGAGATATGCCATCTTCATAAATTGAAAGACTGAATATTGTTAAGATGTCAATTCTCCCCATATAGTTCTATAGATGCAATGCAATCTCAGTGCAAATTACAGCAGAGGTTTTTGAAGAAATTTAACATGCTAATTCAAAATTTTACAAGGAAATGCCATATATTCATGTGTTAGATCAATATCAGAAAAAAGATTAAATAACTGATACTACCTTAGTTCATGAATTGTTATAGAATCACAGTAATCTAGCCATGATGGTATTTGTATTAGGCTAGGAAATAGATTACAGGACATAATAGAATGTCCATATTTAAATCCACATGAATATGATCAATTGATTTTATTATGGCTCTTAGTAAATTAAATGGAGAAAGAAGAAAGATTTTGCACATAAGTTCTCATTATATTAACAATGAGTGGAAACTTTCCAGACTGCGCTTGTATAGTGCTAGAAGAATTATTAATATATGTACATAAGAGGAAAAAAAGTGACAGGCTTGATTGCATGCCATTTCCAAGCAGTAATTTAGGGTAGATAATAAAGCTAAACTTAAAACATGGGACAATAAAATTTTTTTTTGTTTTGTTTCTTTTTTTTTTTTTTAATTGGGGGAAAACTACGAAGCATTTACAGTACAATGTTTACAGTCACAATTTGTAGTGAACTGATTTCCCAAAATATATTACCACTCAAGTTGACTTATCTTGTTACATTCAAAAATCTACTCT
>CAUYMX010055543.1:0-30517 GCA_963573855.1 Lepilemur septentrionalis | reverse complement strand
AGAGCAATATAACCCAAGATAGAGTATAAGCGTCAATTTGAAACTCCATTTTCATGATAATTACTCATGATTTCCTAGGAATGTCTAAATGTCTAAAGTATTTCCACAGGTTTCTGTTTTCTATGCAAGAAAAATCTTATCTCTTCCCTATGCAAATCTTGGGGAAGACAACCTGGTTTGTTTTAGCAGGAGTCTAAAAACTCAAAGAACTCTAGGAGCCATGAAATAATAAAACCTGGAGACTATACGGAATGATGAGGATGGCTCTGAATTCTGAAGTACATAATCATGCAAAGCAAACAAGTACTATTCGGAAGAAGCAGATTGTGCTAATGTTGATATCCAGGCCTTGAATCATGAAATTATATTTTTAAGAGACAATGTCAATCTATATTTTCATGTTTCATCATTAAAACACTTTATTAAAACACTAAACATGACCACAAATCTTTATGAGTAAATCAAATGATAATATGTATATTCTGCACAGGACTCACGAAAAAGAAAAGAAAAAGAAGTAAGGAATTGGGAGCATAGAAGGCAATAAAAGAAGGTAACATAATTTAAGTAAAAAGAGGAAAGTGGCAAAAATCGATGGTATGCAAGTAAGAAAATATTACCACAATATATGTGCCTACTGTTTTAAAATAAAACTTGAGTTTATATCATTTTTAACAATAACACATTTAATTTGTTATAGTATTTCGAAGGATATTTTAAAGTTTGTTTTTAAACCTAATTATTTAAAAATTAAGAAAAAGAATTTGTTTTACTATTCTTTTTTGTGTTAAAAGTTTGAAGGTGATTTTAATACTCCACATTTTTAGGTTTGAGCCGGCAGCCAGCAGTTGAAATTGACATGTGAGAGTTCTTCTAAGTCCCAGATGCTAGCTGCCAACTGCCTTTTTGTTCTTGTTTCCTTGGAAACGGAGGTTGGTTTCATGAAAACAAGGTAAGTACAACTTTTACAGCAGAGAAGTGGAACGCTCCTTTGTCAGTTCCAGCTTGCTGGCTGAGACCTGTAAGTACAGCTTTCCAGAACAGACGGAAGTTGGAAGTAAGTTGAGGCATAAAGGAGTTTAATGGCAAAACATCAGTACGTATGTTCTTCCTATTTAAATTTAATGTGGAAAAATAACCCAATAAAATATTAAAACAATCAAAACCTTATCAAGTAAAAAACATTTGGGTCCTAGAGTGAAAAATATGAGATACAGCACATCCAACAATGAGATGCTTTTAAGTCTTCAATAATGTCAAATAGACTATTATTGAACTATTATCTGGGTCAGTGGTCCTCAGATATGACATACTTCCAATTGGCAAAAGTGGCTCAGCCTGCAGTTAAGATGACTCTGCAGTTAAGGTGCAGTTAACTCTGGGAGGAGTTAGGAAGAAGACAAAAGTGAAGGGAGACATTCTTTCTCTGCAGTATTTTGCAGAAGTTCTTCAGATGCTTCCACTCTGCCTCATTCCCTCTGCCTTTAAAAATTACTGACCTTATCTAACCACCTAATTTTAGGGAAAAGGACATCAAGGTACAGAAAAATAAAGTTAGTCATAGCAAACTTGGAATCCAGCTAATGTGAAGTCAGGCAGAGAGTTTAGCTCTGTTCCTGTTTCAAACATACTTCCTTTTCATACAGTGTTGAGGATTACCGCCTTGCGATTATTTCAAAATTCATTTGGTCATTTTATTTTTCTTTAAGTGTTGTCAACTGGATATAAAGAAATTTAATCATGGAATATATAATACTATATATGCTGTACATTTCATGTGATTATGGTACATATAATCATATATTGTAAGATATAATGATTTCAACAGTTACCATTTGAATTTTAACTGCTAACCTTTTTTAATATCATAGTTAATATGCCCATGCTGTATACATCATAAGCTGGAAAATATAGCAAAATTTAGCAAATGGCATAATTTATTTTTTTAAATTTTAACCTGCAGTGGTGGTAATTTTGCTTGACATTACTCTCATCAACAGAATTTATTTAGAAAAAAAATTCACCTTCTAAGAGTTGAACCATATTGTGTGGAGATTCTTTGTATCACTGAAGTGGATTGCAGGCCAAAACAAAGGCTGTAAAAGCCCATGACTGCATCTGTTACCTGTTTAGGTGTCTTAAAAACATATTTACATCTTAAAAGCTGGAATTCCTTTGCCTCTCTCTCAGTTATCACTTGGTAGGTTGTCAATGTGGTCTGATACTTTAAGAAAAACTGTCTCTTTAAAATCATGATAAAACCCAGAACTTAAAAAGCTAATTTCTATTTCAGTGAATCAAAGAACAGTGATTAAACACAAGGTTCCTTCAATGATGTTCTATCACAGCCTTCATGTTTCCCATCACACTACATATGGTCCAATTGTTTATAGATTACAAAAAAAATCCCTGCTCAGATGTTAAAACAAGATGTTTTCTTCACTTTCAAATGGCAGGCTGACTGCCAATTTTTACAATTAGTTATTCTGTGCAAAGAAAAAAAAAAGAAGTTTAATTATCACAATTTCTCATGTTTGGACATTGCTCTGTGATGGGCTATCAACCTGAGAACTGACAGAAATGAACTCTGGTCCATGACATTGGAGGAAGGCTCTTGGGAAGACAGCTTTTTGTAAGGGAGAAGGAATAGCAAAATAAGGAGGGGAAAGTATCTTCGCCAGAAATAGGTATCGAAACATCAAGGCAAACCAGCCACCTGCCAGTGACGCCATTTCCCTGTGGCACCGTCTGGCAGGCAGAATTTCACAGTGTTAAACAATAGTGCTGCATACACCACGAGTGCACCTATCAATGGGTCACTGACTCTCTAAAAAGACTTGCTGATGGAGGTAGAGTGATTATGGCAGGGCAACAAACCCGTGGGAGAAACCTCCTGTTTAGCTGCCAAATCCCTGGCATTGCATCAGCTCAAAATCAGGATTCTCATTCTTTAGAGGAATTGTTTGGATTCACATTAAATTATAATAGGATTGTTAATAGGAAGTGAAGAAAATAGATGAATGAACTATATAGGTAGAATCTATGCAATATTTATAAATGTGTGTGTGTGTGTATCTCAGTGTTCATATCCCCACAAGCCAACATATACAATCCCGTTAGCTTTGCATATAATAGTTGATTTAAAAATTGCCATTGGATAAATAATACATCCAGAATAATGACCAGTAGCCCCAGAATAGAGGATCATAACTGGTGGACTTAAGGGAAAGGATTTGTAATAAGTTAAATTATTTTACCTCATTTTTGGTTGCCTTTCAATAGAATTCTATATTAAGAACCAGAATTTTAAGAATTATTTGAGACAGTGATAATAAATATGTATTTCAGGACAAATTATGCTAATGCAGTGCCTGTGGTGCTTCCTTTTTTTATGCTGTCTCTGTTTGTAGGCCGGAAGTAGTTGAATGCGAATATTCTGAGATTTGTCCAAAGCTGGATGATTTTGCATGTTATGCAAAGATTTTGTCAATGATGAAAGGCTTTCGTTTATTGGTTAAGAACTATAATTCAAAACCCTTTGGCAACCTCTAGGGGCAAGCATCTCATTAAAATTATGTTAAAATTATTAATAGTTTAGTAGTTGAAAACATAAATATGTACCTGCTTTGAGAGGAGGGGGCATTCAGATAGCGATGAATAGAATAATAGAAACTAAAATGCTCTAGCCTAACCTCTAGTTTCATTCCCAAGATAAACATTGTTGGTCTTACCCCGATTCTAAATACCAGGCCTATTCTTCTATGTCTTGATTTATCACCTTTAGACCAAGTCATTTTGCTCTTCTTTAGGAAAAATTAAGGAATTTACCTCAAACCCACTACCTCTTCTCTTTTACATCTGAATCTTGTTAGTTATGTTATAATTCTCCTTTCTGCTAGTTATTCCCATTACACTACTTTGAATGGAATTCATTTTAATTGCTTAATGAATACAGCAATATCTTCTCCTAATAAAATATAAAATATTACAGATAAAACTCTTACCCCCTTTGACTCTTATTTTAATCTGCACACATAATCAAATATCTGTAAGATTGTGATACAACAATTGCAAGGAATTTCTCTTTGGTCTCAAGTCTCTTTAGTATGTCATATGTGCCCAAATAATATAACATTATGTGATGCATGCATTTTACGTTTGAACTTGAGACAAGGAAAAGCTAGCATTTATTTATAATATGTTATTTAAAACTACTCTTCAGGTTGGTTATATACATAATGAAAGCTGGCTCAAAATTCAACTGGTCGTATAGAAAGATCAGTTTGTATTGCATTTTCATATTATTATCCATCTATTCATCTATTCATTCATTAAATTGTTTATTAATTCAGAGTCAGAGATTATGGATATGTGGAATAATATATTACTCTCAAGAATACACTATGTAGTGAAAAAAATCAGTGGTCAGTTCCCAAACATCAGAACTCAAACCAATATTAGATCATTTGGTGAATATTGGTCAATATTAGGACCCAACTTCCCTTTAAACTTATACCCTGCTGTTGCCTCTGTCAGCAATAGGACTTCCTAATATGGCATATACGTTTTTCCACTGTTTTCTTCACATTTCTAAGGCCTCTGCCACTACCTTTTTAACGTCTAGATTATTAATTGTCACTACTTAAGGTAATCTTTGTTCCAAGAGATATATTTTCTCAGAATGCTCTAGAAGGAAATAAACTTCATTGCTAGAATCTATTTTCTCACCCTTCTTAAAATAATTATTTTACGAAGAAGTTGGTATTCCAATAAAGGTCACAATTAACATAAACTTAATAAAATTTGACCTAACTTGGGCTTACTTAATGTAAGCTTCATTAAGAATCTCTTTTATTCTAAAATATAAAACCTAATTAACCCAAAAGTAATTATTCTGCATGCTGAATATGATACTGAATATAGTTCTCTAAAGTGTTTTCTTTAAGTTGGTAGGGTCAATCCAGGCTATCAAACTATGACCAGCAATTACTCATGACAGAATCTTCAATAATTTCAACTTTGAAAATAGCAGACAGAAAGTAGGAGTTCATAAGCCTTTGCTGAATGAGTGAGTGGGAGCTGGGCCAGTACTCAGGCACTGTAGCATGCTTACAGCTCTGACTCGACGTTAAGTCCCTTTGGATTCTCTGGGCCCTGGCTACCTCATCTGTAGGGTGTGATGCTTGGATGCCATCCAACTGTAACATATTTACATTGTACTTCCTGTATACTGGCGTAGACCGAAATTCAATGATGCGAAACGATAATAGGAATAATCCCTACTTTCAAAGTACTCTTACTTCAGCCATAATTTGTGTCTGTGATAGTACTATCTTGAGAAAATAAAGATAGTGCAAACTCCGATAAATAGTATAAGCACATTTTATGCATTCATTCATTCATTTATTCCGCAAGAAAATATGAATTATTTTCTGTATGACAAGCACTCCATTAAGCACTGGGGATATATGATATAGGCGTGCCTTGTTTTATTGCACTTCACTTTATCATGCTTTGTAAAGTTCTTGTATTTGTTCTTTTTGTGTAACATGTCTTTTTTTCTCTGGATACTTTTCAGATTTTCTCATCATTACTAGTTTTCAATAACTTAAAATGTCATACCTTAATATGACTTTCTTTATGCTTTTTTAGCTGAGGGTTTGTTGAGATTTTTTGATCTATGAGTTTAAAAATTTCATCAAATTGGAAAAATTTTTCACCACTACATCTTTAAAATTTTTTCTGTCCCCCAATTGTTTCCTGGGAATATAATTAATTATATCTCAGGCTATTTGCTATTGTCTCACAGCTTACTTATGCTTTGTTCATTTTTTTTCTATTTTATTTCTCCCTGGGCTTTTTTGAATAGCCGCTACTTCTATATCTTCAAATTCACTAATCTTTTGGTTTTAATGTCCAAATTGATGTTAATCTGAAGAAACATGTATTTCTTTTGTATATTTTACTTTTTACCTCTAGAAATTATATTTGGGTCTTTTGTCATATCTTTCATTTATTTTTCTCATCCCGTCGTATTTTCCTCTATATACATGATGGAACATATTTGTAACAGTTATTTTAGTGTCCTTGTTTTCATTCTATCATTTTTGTAATATCTGAGTCTATTTCTATTGGTTGATTTTTTTCCCTAGATATAGGGTATGTTTCCTGCTTATTTGCATAACTAGTAATTTTTATTAGATATTGGACATGTGATTTTACATTATTGGCTGCTGGTTTCTATTTTAATTCTTTAAACAATTATAGGCTTTGTTTTGATGTGCAACTATGTTACTTGGAATCAGTTTCATTCTTTTGAGGCTTTCTTTCAAGTTTTGTCAGGGTGGGTGGGTCCAGAACATCTTTTAATCTATACCCAGTATGGCCCTACTACTGAAGCAGTACCTTTTTGAGGACTCTACTTGATGCCTTGTATATTATATTTGTTCATTCTGGCTGGCTGGAACATAAACTATCGCTAGCCCTGTGTGATCTCTGGAGTTTAATCTTCCAAATCCTTCTGGTGGTTATTTTCCTAACCTCAGTAGCTCCTCACATGCAAGTGTAGATCACTACCTTGCCAAAAACTCAAGGGGACCCTTGTATAGTCCTTCAGAGCTCTCTCTCTTTTTCCCAAATAGTTTGTCCTGCAAATTCTAGCCCTCTTGGCCTTCCTGAACTCTGAACTCTCTCATCGACTCATGAAGACTGCTGGGCTCTATTTGGGTTCTCCTGGCCTGTGATGTGCCTGGAAGCTCTCCCTAGATAGTAACCCGAGGTACACATAGGGTTCCCCTCCTGTACCTTTCTTTCAGGAATCACTGTACTCTGCAGCCTGTTGTCCAGTGTCTGAAAAGCACTGTTTTATATATTTTGCTCAGATTTCTAGCTATTGAAGGTAGAAGGGTAAATCTTGTCTCTGTTATTCCATTATGGCTGGCAGAAGTCCCTGACTTAAAAAAATGTAAATCTTGATTCACAAAGAATTGTAGTTATAGAACTATTAACAATTTTAATGAGTTACCTGAAAATCATAAGATTATCTTAAATTAAAAGATCTTAAAAGATTATCTTAAATTAAATGATCAAGAATTTTAGAATTATTTGTAGAAGAAAAGTCATTTGTTTCAAAGTTAAATCACTAAAATATCCAACAACTGCTCAATTTCTTTTCTTAAACACAAACATCATATAACAAATGAACAAAACTTATAGTATAGTGTTTACAGCATAATATTCTCAGTATAGCATATCACTTTAACTTTTCATTGTATAATTTTTAGTGATTCTATGATGAGAAAATATGCCAAGCTAATATACTTCATATTTAATGCTCTTGGCTTATGTATGCACTAGTACAATGTATAACTTTAAATTTTAAGTGAATAGATACATATATATCTGAATTAAAAAAATTAAAGATGGAGCAAAAGAGAGGAAAAAGAGAAAGGAGAATTTTTGGAGAAGGAGGAATATAATGTTGATTTTTTTTTTTTAAGTTCAGAGTGCAAAATTCTCAATCAAGAGCACATTTAGAAGAATTTCAAATACATTCATATAGGTAGCCAAGGAGCATTTATGCAGAGCTCTATATAATGTTAATATTTGCAACAGAATTATTTTATTGAAGATATTCAATAATTTTTATTTAAATTTTTATTAAAGTTTGTTAATAACTAAAATATTAAAAAATACACAAAAGAAATTCAACTCAATACAAAAAGATGTTGAAATTAGTTGGTGTAGTACAGAGGGATCATGGAGAAAAGTATGGAAATTAGTAAGAAAGTAAGGATAGAGCCATGATTCTGGTCCTAGAAAACAAGAGTATACGGTTTGAACTTCAATCTATAAGCCAGTGATGTCCAAAAAGTGAGTTGCACCTTCTTTGCAATTGATGAACCATTGAGTATGCAAATGTAAGAACAGATTTTTTAAATTTATTTTCCCACACATAAAGACCACATAATAAACAACTAAAACTTATAATATATTATATACATCTATTAGCTACAGGGATATCATTTACAGGTAAATACACATATGGTATTTGTTCAATATTTTTTTCTAACCAGAATTACATGATCAAAAATTCTGAATATTGTTGTCCTAAGCAAAGGGAAAGGGGCAATTGAAACTTCTTGACCAAAAGAGGAGCCTAATCAAAGCTATGATTATTGAAGACCATTGCAGTGTCTCTGTATGTAGCTGTTCCAAGTGTCACTACCCCAGGGAATTAGAATGATTCAATCTTTAGAAGTCTTATCCTTTTCACCATACCTATATTGTCACAGTCTCTCTCGCCTCTATTGCTGCAAAAGAGAGTTTGTACTAAATAGTCATTTGAAATAATTTTAAAGGGTGAAAAACTGGAAATATTATTTTATATGAACAAAATATCCAAAACAGACATTCACTCTTTATGCACACATTGTAATTCAGGCTCTGATAACTGTAGAGGATAATTAGGCATTTGTTAGTGGAGTAAACTTCCAAAATACATTATGTGCTTTATTCTAGGTAAGGGAGGGAGCTGGCAGTGTTATTTAGGTCCTGAGAATGCTACGAAGGCATGGCATTGTCGGAATTTACTAAGCTTTATTTTTGGAAGGAATTTCAGCCTGTTTCAAGTCACTATAATTTCTAGGCTATTCTCAGTATAAAAAGAAGGTGTGTGTGTGTGTGTAAGTGAATTAAAATTACTTTGGCAAAGAAGAGTGAGATGAGTCTGCTATTTAATCTAAACAATTAATAAGCTTGAGAAAGCCTTTAAATATCAAGAAATGAGGACACTAAACATATAGTAAATTTGCATTTTTAATGCTGCTAAAAGGGGATGAACACAAATACAGAGACCATAAATCAAAGTTATCCTTATATTTTAGGTGCTAATTTCTGTTAAAACAGTATTTTAAGAATGCATAATGGAATTAAAAGCTAAAAACTGTATACCATATTTACTTAGGTTTGAAAACATATTGATAACTTGAAAAAAATTAAAAAGTTTCATTAAAAATTAGGAATTTTAAAATTTTTATATAAAACATGTATCATGAAAATGGCTATTATATATTAAATATTTTGAAACAAGGTTCTAAATCTATGGATCTGTGCTGGGCAACATAGTTACCACTAACCATAGGTGGCTATTTAAATTTTCATTAAAGTAATTATTTAAAATAATTTGCATTTAATAAAATTAAAAATTTAGTTCTTTAGTAATGCTGGTCACAAGTGTGGCCAGGTGATAATGTTTTGGACAACTCTACCATATCATAACACTAGTATAGACTACTTTTATATCTAAAATAAGTCTAAAAATAATTTGAGAAATTGTGATAAAACACTTGATATTATTATCTACATTTATATTTGTATGTAGTTTGCATAAACAGTAACTATTTCAATATTTAAAAAAACTACTAAATTTCTTTTTTTAAAGATACTGAAATGAAACCATTTTATAGGAGTTTTACATATCAAACGGTATTGTAGATAGTAACAAATTATTATTAGCCATGTGATTAATTCACAATGCATACCACTTACAATAATGGGATTACTACAATGGTCTGTTATCATTCCTTCAATTAAACATGGAAATAATACATTTCACAAGTATGAAAATTAATATTCATTTGGCAATCTGTCAAATTACTTCATAATCATTGTGAATTTCTCAATTAGAACTGTAAGCCCTTGTCTCACTCAGAATAATATTAACAGAATTTTAAAAACAAAAGTATAAAGCACATCTTTAAAACACATCTGTTCTAAGTTTGATAAGTAATCATTATAATTAGTACTTTTGCTGAAGATTTTATTAAAGGAGTTCAGTTTGTTTCTGATTAAAAAATTGTCTCTCAAATAGACATGTTCATATCAAGCCAAGTTTAAACATGAAATGTAATATATGACCAAAGGATAACAGGATTTGATTAGGAGGATATACTGAATTGTTTAGCTCCAGTAAACTTTAGGTATAATTTAATCCCAACTAACCAATTTTATAGATGAAATGATCAAGATATATATATATATATATATGTGTGTGTGTGTGTGTATGTGTGTATTTGTATAAATTAATTGCCTAACCCAAAATAGAGGCCAGGTTTTCAGAGTCCTAAGGCAAGGGCAAGGCTCTTTTCCTTGCCATAACCTTGTCAGAGAGGCTGAGAAAGGTGACATTAGCTTAGCAAAAGAAGATGAAATCCAATGCCTTGTCTTATCATTAACCATTCAAATATGGAACATGGTAACTTCCAAGGTTACACATAATTCATATCTGACATTCATGACTATAGGAATAAATGTCCAGTAAACTGCACATAAATCATTATAAAATAACTCCTTTATATATTAACAATTAGAGTGGTAGTCAAAATGAAAGTGATAAATCCAAATTCTTGACTTAGCTTAAAAGACCCTGAACAATCTGGCTTCACCTTAAATTCTATTGCTTACATAATTGAACAAATCTTTGCTTTAGTCAGTAAAGTTTCAATCCAACAAATATTTATTATGGTTGCCTACTATGTGTGTAGAATTGTTCCAGACATTAAGGATGGCTCAAGAAAGAAGGCACTATTACTGTCTTCAAGGAACTGAGCAGAATGCAGAAACAAATCTTTCTCACTTTCTGGCCTGTGAAATAGGCTTCATAACTATGAAATGGAAATTTTAATTTCTGGTCCTAATTTTACTTATCTGTAATATGAATAAGTTATTGTAATAGATTATATTTGAGGACTGTCTTAGACTTAAACTTCTCCGGTTTTGAGTTAGAGATTATAGATATCTTATGTCCATGAAATTATGTAGACAGAACTTCCCTTCACAGCATTGTACTATATTACCTCCTTCGTATTTTTTTGATTTTTTTTAAATTTCTGCATACTATGGGGGTACAAATGTTTAGGTTATGCATATTGCCTTTGCCCCGCCCAAGTCAGAGCTTCAAGCCTGTCCATCCCCTAGACAATGCACATCACACCTATTAGGTATGAATATACTCATCCTCTCTTCCCCCTCCCATCTGCCTGACACACAATGAACTTTTCCAACACTTAAGTGTTGATCAGTTAATACCAATTTGATGGGAAGTACAGGCGGTGCTTGTTTTTCCATTCTTGTGATACTGCATTTAGTAGAATGGGTTCCAGCTCTATCCAGGATGATATGGGAGGTGCTATAATACAACTGTTTTTGTGGCTGAATAGAACTCCATGGTATACACATAACACATTTTATTAATCCATTCACGTATTGATGGGCACTTGGGTTGTTTCCACATCTTTGCAATTGTGAATTGTACTGCTATAAACATTCAAGTGAAAATGTCTTTTTTATAGAATGTCTTTTGTTCTTTTCGGTAGATGCCCATTAATGGGATTGCTGGATCAAATGATAGTTCTACTTGTAGCTCCTTAAAGTATCTCCATATTACTTTCCAGAGAGGTTGTACTAGTTTGTAGTTGGACCAGCAGTGCATGAGTGTTCCTGTCTCTCTGCATCTACATCACCATGTATTGTTTTGGGACTTCTTTATAAAGGCCATTCTCACTGGAGCTAAATGATATCTCATTGTGGTTTTGATTTGTGCATCTGTGATAATTAGAGATGTTGAGCATTTTTTCATATGTTTCTTGGTCATTAGTCTATCTTCTTTTGAAAAGTTTCTGTTCATGTCCTTTGCTCACTTTTTGATAGGGTTGTTTGATTTTTTTCTTGCTGATTTTCCCGAGTTCTATATAGATTCTAGTTATCAGCCCTTTATTGGATGTGTAACATGCAAATATTTTCTCCCATTCTATAGGTTGTGTGTGTGCTCTCATGATTGCTTCCTTGGCTGTGCAGAAGCTTGTTAATTTGATCAGGTCCCATTTATTTACCTTTCTAGTTGTTGTGATTTTCTTTGGGGTCTTCTTCATAAATTCTTTGCATAGACCAATTTCCATAAGAGTTTTTCCAACATTTTCCTCTAGAATTCTTATAGTTTCATGTTTTAGGTTTAAGTCTGTTACCCATCATGAGTTAATTTGTGTGAGAAGTGAAAGGCGTTGCTCCTATTTGAGTCTTCTACATATAGCTATCCAGTATTCCCAGCACAATTTATTGAATAAGGATTCTTTTCCCCACTGTATGTTTTTGTGTGCTTTGTCAAAGATTAGATGGACATATGAAAATGGTTTTATATCTGGGTTTTCGTTCTGTTCCATTGATCTATGTTTTTGTTCTTGTCCAGTGCCCGTCTGGTAAATTGATGCCTCCTACTTTTTTGTTTTGCTTAAGATTGCCTTTGCTATACTGCATTCTTCTCTGGTTCCATACAAAACATAGAATTACTTTTTCTAGATCTGTGAAATATGATGTTGGTGTTTTAATAGGGATTGCATTGAATCTGTAGATCATTTTGGGTAGTATAGACATTTTAACAACGTTGATTCTGCTGACCCTTTAGCATGGTATGGTTTTCCACCTGCTTACATCTTATGCTATTTGCTTCTTCAGTGTTTCATAGTTCTCCCTGTATGGGCCTTTACCTCCTTTGTTAAATGTATTCCTAGGTATTTCACTTTCTTTGCTGCTCTCATGATGGGAATTGAGTCTTTGATTTGGTTCTCAGTTTGACTGTTGTTGGCATATAAATATACTACTGATTTCTGTAGGTTGATTTTGTAACCTCAGACTTTGCTAAATTTGTTTATCAATTCCAGTAGTCTTGTGGCAGAATCTGTTTTAGCAAGGTCTGGGAAATTTTCCTCTACTATATCCTCAAATAGCTTATCCAACTCTTGTGTATTTTCTTTTTTCACTGCCAGGGATCCCTATGATTCTCACATTAGGCCTCCTTGTATAGTCCCACATTTCCTGTAGGCTTTTATCTTTTCTCTTATTTCTCTGCTCTATCTCTGCAACTGACTTATTTAATTGTTATCTTCAATCTCTGATATTCTTTTTTCTGTTTTATCTACCCTGTTTTGAGGCTTTACACTGTGTTTTATAATTCCTTGGATAAATTATTCATTTCCAGAAGTTCCGTTTGATTTTTCTTTAATATTTTAATTTCTTTAGTAAATTTTTCTTCCAAGTCCTGGATTTTTCTTGTGGTTTCTTTGTGTTGGTTATCCATTTTCTCTTGCGTATCATGGAGTATTCTTACAATCCATGTTTGAAATTCTTCTAGTGTCATTTAGTGTTCTGAATTTGATTGCTATACATTGCTAGAGAGGTGGTGTTCCCCTTTGGGGATGTGTTTCCATTTGATTCTTCATACTTCCAGAGTTCTTTTGCTGATTCCTTCCCATCTGGATCAGCTGCTGCTTCTTAACTTTAGATTTTTTGTTTGGATAATGACACTCCCTGTTTAGTCTCTGAGCCAGTAGGTGGTGTTTGTGGGTGAGATTCAACCACACCCTGTATGATGAGTCAGTAAATACAGTAAAAGGATGTGCAAATTGACCTCCCTGTCAGTAGGTGGCACTTGCTGGGAGGAGCAAGCTTCATTGTTGTTTTTCGGTCCTATAACCAGCTCTTGTTCCTCTGGAGAGGCACTCTAGTGCCTCTTATGGTGGTGGGGCCCTGGGACTTCCAGGTGTGTCCTTATTCTCCACCTCAGTGGGAATATGTTGGGGAGCGAGGCTGGATGGAGCTGGGTAGGGTGAGCCTGGCCTCAAGCACCAAAAGTGCTGTTACTAGGGGTCAAAAATCTATTCTCTGCTTCTAGGCAAAGCTTCCAAGGAAGGGCAGAAGTGGCCCCACTCAGCCAAAAAGTCTGTATGTTGGGGCTGTCTGAGACCTGCAGTCTGGAGCAGGCCTTGCTCCTTTCCACCCTCTTATATTCTGTGTTTTCTCCCCGGCCCCTGCCAGCAGGCAGAAGCTCAAGCCAGCAGATCTATCATAGCTGTGATGTGGGCCAGGAGGTTCCCTGCCCAGGATTACAACCTCAAGCATGCTGATCTCCCCCTAAAGGGATACACACCTCAGTAGGCTTGTTCATAAATAGTCCTTCTGTGTCCCTGGGCAATGCAATAGAGACCTGTGTGTATAGGATCTGGTCTGTAGGCCTGTCCCCCAGGCCCTGGAGATCAACCCCTGACCCTGCCAGGGAGAGGAGTGCTGGTCTCAAGTCACCCACGGGGTGCCCAAGCTGGATCAATGTCTTTCTGCCTCAGGATTTGCCCCTCTCTCCTGGAGTCACCAGGCAAGTAGCACCTGGGAGGCTGGTGGGTAGGGAGCTCACAGTCTGAGTACTCCTCTGTCCACTGTAGGGCCCCAAAAGGAAAGATCCAGTGCCCCGCAGATGCCTCTGGGTGGTGGCTAAATTGTCTGTCTCGGCAGTCATGGGTAGGGAAGCAGAAGGAGAAGGGGAAAATGTAGCAATACGGTGCTTGCTGATCTCTTGGGTGTATGAGCATGGAGGTGCCCTGAGGGTGCTGGGTGCCTGGAGTCCTGACTGCAACTGGCTCACCACTCACTGGCAGCAGCTGTCTCTGGGCTGGTGTTAGCAGGTCTCTCCAACTGCTCAAGAGCCCACCAGCAGTCGGGATGCAAGGGAGGGGAAGTTTACCCACTCCACTTACTCTTGTCACTGGTCTCCAAGCTTCTCAGGAGCCTTTCTCCTTCCAGTTATCCTTCACAACTTCTTGTGAAGCCTCCTGTAGTTTCAGTCACCCTTCCTTCTGACCTTCATCCTTTCTATGTTTGTCTGCCTGTTTATTTTTTTCACTTTCTTCGAAAATGCATTTTTCTTGCATGGACACTCTGGATGGCAGCTTTTCTCATCTGCCATATTGTTTTGTATCTCCTCTTTTATACTTTAGATTGCAAGCCTCCCGAGGCCAATGTTCATTTCTTATTCATCTCTGTATTCCTAGTCTCTGCCACACAGAAATATTCAGTCTTTAGCAGATGAGTAAACATTGAACATATGAAGTAGGAAATATAGTATTTTCCAAAAATCTACCATTTTAAATTTCTCAGAATTACAATTAATTTTAAGAGAAAACTGTAATGCATTGTGAAACACTAGATTCAGGGATATGAAATCTTTAACAATTTTTCAATAGCTAGTTTTTTGAAAGCATGTGATAGGGAACAAGTGCAAATCTCACCAGCCTCTTCTTTCCTTCCCTATCTCAACTGAAGAAAGTCTCCAAAACTCAGAAGACAACTTTTGAGTATAGCAGAGCCTGTGTTTTACCTTTTGCTTTGACTAAAAAGAAAATTAGACTATTCAGCAGACGGTAAGTGGTAGACAAAATACAGATTACTTACCAATTGCCCTACACCCCAACTACAATTCCCTAAATAAAATGAGCTCTCCCTTTGCTGCAAAACTCAGGAAGTAGAGAGATGCATCACAATGCTGAAGGCTCACATCTCCATGTGTCCACAGTAACTTTTGTGTATGGGAGAAGCATAGAAAATACCTTTGGAGAAGAAATTAAATGGCCTCTTAATTGGGTGAATTAAGAGGTTAGAACACTGGATAAGGGCTGGGGCTTGGTTAGATCAGGAGATAATAAAAAATGATGTTAAGACAAATATCAGTCGGACTAGAAGAGACGAAGTAAGAATGTGAAAGGGAAAATTGTGGGTTTGTTTGTGCTGTTGAGTATGTACCCCTCGTCTACAAAAGCATGTGATGTACACAGATGATTATTTATAAGTACCATTAATCATATTTACTCCCAGAATGCAACTTTTTATTTACTATCAAACTGCATTTGTATATTTTTGGCTAGGTTAAGTACATAAGTTTTATTCTGCCAAGAGAAATTATAACATAAGTGATATAAGGTTATAGATTGAGAGTATTCCAAAAACTAAGACTCATTTCTTTTCTACACATCTCAAATGCTCTCTCTGTATATGTACAAGGAATCCTAAATGCATCTGTTTTTGTTCTGCTACCAACTGGCACTAGCACTCAGGAGAATCACATAACTTCCTTAGACCTCATATGTAAAATGAGGCACTTCATTATTTCACTTATAAAGTTCTATGTGCACACACCTAATAAATTTATCATGCTCATAGAACATGATGTGCTCATGATAGAGATGTGAAATCAGCTTCATACATCCTGACGTGTTTATAGTATCAACCTTTAAGTATGTGTATGTGGATTTATTTTTTCCTGTAGCAATAGTATAGTACCCACACCTTTAAAATAAAGGGGTTCTATATTCTTATATTCTTAAACTCAACTACTTAAGGTAAAATTAATGAACTTATAACTATATTCAGGATAAAATTAAAATAAATATGAAAATGTTAGGAGTTGTTCACATGTCTCTTTTCTGGTCACACATATCAATTTTCAGACACGCCTGCTAAGAAGCTTAAATCTTCTTTTCTTTGCACATTTTTTAGAATCATTGCTTGTGAACACCATATCTTTAACTACTGCATTCGTTGAATTGATCAATGGCTTAATGAGCAGTATACACTACTTTTACACTAGCAAGAACTAGTCTTGCATTCTTTCCTTTCAAACTCTCCAAAACTGTATTTTCAAAAATGTGATGTCTGAAAAGAAACTTTTAAGGGTTTTTATTGTTTCGTTAATTGATCAGACACCAAGTATGCATTCAATTGGCCATTGACTCTTATAAGAGTATGTTTACATGTTAGTTATCTCCTGTTGATCCTTGATATACTTTCTGCAATAGGAATGGGTCAGTGCATATTTGTATTGGTACAGTCTCTCTTTAAGTGGCTCAGTTACCCTGGTATGTATTGGATTCTAAGATGCCAAATAGTTAATGATGATGTTAATTTATTGATGGAGTTTTTGGAGAACAGAGACACTGATTTAGCAAAGCAAGTGTGTACACTGATTTTAAGAAGCACTAAAATTTATAATATAGAGAAATATAGGAGAAAAAATTGTGATTTTGAAAAAATAATATGATATATAGTCATATTTATTTATACACATGTGTATATAATATTTCCTTCTATATATAAATACATACATGTATATTTATATATGCGGTGTTTACAGTCTCAAACACAACTTTTTGTGGTTTTAGAAATCAATGCCTGAAATAACTGACAACCTCAGAAGATAGTACAACAGAGTGAGCTTAGAGAAAGAAAAACTTGGGTTCCAGGTTTTTTATTATTAGTAATATTTTTTTTATTTCAGAGTATTGCGGGAGTCAAATACTTTGGTCATATAAATTGCTTTTGCACCAACTGACAACCATGCCCATCCCGCAGACAGCATGCACAGCATCTGCTGGGTGTGGATTTACCCATCCCCTTCTCCTCTGTCCCACCTGTCCAATCCCCAATGGGTGTTACTTCCATATGTGCACATTAGTGTTGATCAATTAGTACCACTTTAATGGTGAGTACATGTGGTGTGTTTTTTTACATTCTTGTGATACTTCAGTTAGAAAAATGGCCTCCAGCTCCACCAAGGATAATACAATATGTAGTTCATCATTTTCTTACGGCTGAGTAGTACTCCGTGGTATACATATACCACATTTTGTTAATCCACTCATGTATTGATGGGCACTTGGGTTGTTTCCACATCTTTGCAATTGTGAATTGTACTTCTATAAACATTCCAGTGCAGATGTCTTTATCATAGAATGTCTTTTTTTTCCCTTTTGGTAGATGTCTAGTAATGGGATTGCAGGATCCCATAAAACTAGTAATATAGAGATGAATAAGACAGACTTGCCTTTAGGACTTTAAAGTCCACTGAAAGAGCCATGCTTATAAACAGATGTGGGAATTTAAGCAGATGATGACAGTTAAAGCTAAATGAGAAATAATAAGTGAACATATATGAGTTGATGGAAAAAGTGCATGGGTTCTAAATTTTAATCCCAGACCTGCCACATTTCCCTAAGCTATATGATGTTGACAATTTATCTAATTTATCCTATTGAGTTTCTTCACTTGTAAATTAGGTATATTACTAATACTCTATACAGGGTTGCTATGACATAATGTATATAAAATACTTAGGATAAAAAATGGCTCATGTTACTGCATATATAAGTAACACAATTTTAAATTGGGCCTTTTCTCTTCCTGTTTCAGCTGAGACCTTTGAGATACTGTGTCAACTGCCCCAGCATTCCAAAGTGAAGATTAGGATCATTTAAGTAGTACTTGCAAAGGAGGTGGCCTTGGTCCTTAGCTGAGCTGACCATTTACCTCCAACCCATAAAAAAGTAGACAGGCTAAGAATAGACATTAGATATTAGCATGAGAGTTTTATCAAAGAGCTTTCAGTTTGAAATAACTCTCAACCTCAACCTCTCAGATGTGAGGTGTCCTCTCTCTCAGCAGGAGAAATTGACTTTTAGTCCCTGGATTCTGTGGTGCTCAGAGCATAGAGCTGGCTCCATGCTTTAAAACATGGGTGTGTGAGAAGTGTTCCTACTCACCTACAGAAAGATGAGCAAGAGAGATAAAACCAAGTGCCTCCAGAAGCTTTCTACCTTTCCATTTGAGATGAGGACAAGCATACATGAGTGTTTCTCATGAACCAGAAGTGAACAAATGGAATGCAGTGGGCTGAGAAACATTAGACACTAGCTATATTTCACCTGAGAAAGGAAAGAGAGTGCATAACTGTTTCTCATGGATGATAGCGAACTTTGGGAGAGTAGGCCCAGAACCAATTCAAATCCATTATAAGAAGATGACCTGGAGAGGCAAGGTGATCCCTCTCAAAAAAAAAAAAAAATAATAAAATAAAAAGTAGGGGAGAATATTACAGGATTTCAAAAAGAGAGAAAAGGAACCCAAGTGTCTGGTTGAAAGAAAATGTATTGCTTGTATCATGGGAGGAGGACTGCAGAAGGTTTCTAGGAGAACTCCAAGAAAAGAAGGCAACATGGATCACAACCAATGCTGAAAGAATATGTTATAAACATTGGTCACAGCCGTAGGTAACCAATGAACTATAGGTGCCTGTCCTTGCTCATCTGTCTCCCCACCAGCCTAACCTTAACGTCCTCCCACCACTGAATTGAGTCTCTTGGGTGGTGTGTGAGGGAGGTGGGATCTGGCCAAATGACAGGATGAAGGGAGAAGCTGACTGAGCTCTCCGCCTTGCTTCAGGCTTCCAAGCTCAAAGGGCCCTGAACTGAATGAGGAAGAGAGGCTTTGATTTAACTGACAAATAAAAATTGTATATATTCAAGGCATACAACATGATGATTTGATCTACATAAACATTGTACACCAATTACAACAGTCAAATTAATATATCCCTCAACCACCCATAGTTACATGTAGGTGAGAATGTGTGTGTGTGTGTGTGTGGTAAGTGCACTTAAAATCTGTTCTCTTATCAAATTTCAAATAAACAATATAGTAATATTAACTATAGTCACCATGTTATACATTAGATCTCCAGAACTTGTTCATCTTATAACTGAAAGTTGATACCCTTTGACTAACATCTACCCATTTCTCCCATGTCCCAGACCCTGGAAACTATTACTCCACTCTCTGCTTCTATGAGTCCAACTTTTTAAAGTTTGGAGGCTTTAAATATCACCCTGATCTAAATCTATGCTAACCAATACAGTAGCCACTAGCTTCATGCAATTATTTAAATTTAAATTCAAGACAATTAAAATTAAACAGGATTAAAATCCAGTTTACCAGTCACACCAGCCAGATTTCAAGTGCTCAATAACTACATGCAGCTATTTTATTAAACAGTGCAGATGTAAACATTTCTATTAGACAGCACTGGCTCCATATGGATTAATTACAGAACTGAGAACTTGTTTCTTTGTCATGAAGAGTCATCAGAGGACTTCTGTTACTATCTGAGTGTGAGCAGATAGCATGACTTCACAGATAGCGTTAAATGGCCAGAAAAAAAGAAAACCAGAATAATTGATTTGATTTCACACAGTAAGTTATAACTCTTCAGTGCTATGTTTAAAAACATATAAAAAATTCTCTACTCAATTTAAAAGTATTGATTGTTATTTGAAATAACAAAGACCAAATTTAATACCTGCACATCTGTCTACCCCCATACTCAATTTTTCTTTCTCTCTTGGAAAATTTCAGGTAGAATGAGGGAAGAATATCGAAGAACTGGTAGAGACATTTAAACCAAATAAAATGATGACATTTGTGATATTCTAAATGTTTGATCTAGATTTAAAAAATGAACCTAAAAATGAAAATGTTTCCGAAGTATTTTAAATATTATAAAATATTTTTGTAGAGTTTAAATTTGAAAATTATTTACAAATTTATATTTTTAAACTTTTGTGAATTTGATTTCAGTCTTAAGTGCTATGATAATCACTAACATGAATAATGTAGGTACTTGAAATCTTCTTGAAGCCTCATGGGTTGTGACAAGCATTAGAGTTTTCTTTTTGGCCATGTATATAACCTAGAACAGAAGGTGATTAGATTTAATCCACTTACAGATAAATATATATCTTCTCTTTTCATCTATTGCATTCCCAAGATTTAAGGTGACATATTAAAAACATAAAATCATATGAAATACTTCATCATAAACACCAACCTACAAAAAAAATTCTTAGCACATTACTCCATGGGGAAATAAGTGTAAGCTTTCTGCTGAAAACATATGGCAAGCTCACAAATAATGCTTTTGCAGGTGTTTTAAATGGGAATAATGTTGCTTGTAAGTCTCCAGGAAAATGATAGCATGTTAGTGCTAGAGATGGTAGAGCACTTAAAGTTCAGTCAACCACTTTGATAGATGTGGAAATTGAGGTTCATTGTTACTTTCCTTGGGTGGCAGTATAATACAGGAATTAAGAACATGGAATTGGAATCAGAGAAACTAAATTCATGCCCTCACCCTGGCTTATATTTGCTCAGCAAATTTGGGAAGTTACCTAATACCTCTAGTTTCAATTTTTCCCCATGTAAACTGAGAATAATAATATAATACCAACTAGTATAATACCAAACTCATAAACTTCTTATAGGATAGATGATGTTTGTAACACAAAATTTATGAAATCATTTTTCTTCTCCATCATTTAATGCTTTAAATTTTTTATGGTCAGCTGCCTAAAGTCACAGGACAAGATCAGTGAAGTCACAAGCCTTTCACCTTCTTCTGTGACCTTTGCTCAGAGATGCTGGGACCTCGCACACCGGCAGCTATTTTTCCCAAAACAGTCCCTTTTAGTGCCAGAGTAGTCTAAACAGCAAGATTAACAGGGGGATTATGGTGGTGTCCATTTTCTCAGCTACATTTGCTTTGAGACTCCTCTTTCACATTTTCGTGCTTGCCCCCAGAGCAGAGGAAATTCTACACTTGTCTCCATCTCAAGTCCTGCCCCATTTCCTCTCTCAGAATAAGTGAGAAAATTTTCTGAGAAAATACTCCTTCTTATACCTGAGTTTTGTGAGCAGGATTTTGTGTATAGACTTAAGCTGAAATAGTCAAGAGACAAATGAAAACCAAACCAACGTTAGCAGAACAGGAAGCTAGAGGAATCTGAGACTCACCAAGCACTGCTCACTGGAGTACACAGCCTGTGATGGGAAAACAAATGGCGATAGAAGACAGGACACGGGGGCTGTTCCAGATTTAGTTAAAGTACCTAACAAGTCCAGATATGTTTCAGTCCATCATTGGTAAATTGAGTAGGAGGTACAAATCTGTCAAATAAATGAGGGTGTGTGATCTGACCAGTCACAGAGGACTGAAATGGTGTTTATGACCAGGAAACTTCCAGAGACATAGCAGCATGACTCATCGTATTCTGGAAAGTGCACAAGGATCTAGATTGCCTGAATATTAGATTCTAGGGAAAAGATTATGGTCCTGAAACTTCAGAGTTTATGCATTACAGGACAAGGGGAGCACCAGTCTCTGCTCTCCTGTGGTCAGAATCTGGGGTCCAGGTTCTATAGTTATAGCCTATGCTGTGGGAGAGCTTTGGCCTCAACCTCTGTTCTTACACCAGCCATGCAGTGTGGCTGGTCACCACACCCTGCAGCTTCAATTTTAAAGTGGCCATGCTCTTCAAGAACTAGTCAACACATCCCAGTGTCTCAGGCCACAACAGAGACATCTTTGTAAAAACAACAGCAAAAAATTATATGTATTTTTAATTACCAAATCCAATATCTACATCAAATTGCAATTTTTCCAGGTCATGGAAACATAATATCAACCAATCACTGCCTTTTCTGTGCTCTGATTGTGTTTATATTCTCGGGCAGTTTTAGTAACAGTGTGGCACCAGAGAAGGGGGTGATATGGTCCTTAGTGTTAACAATTGTCTGTTTGGACTCTAATTTGGTAAACAGTCTTCTCTTTGGTCCTTGATCATCAATCCACCCTCATAGAGGCATGATCCCTTGGCTGTAGAATTGTCCTAGTCTAGCTTTCTCCCAGTCAATATTGTCCCTCTTGATATCAGTGGTGGTAGTTCTTTAGGGGAAAAGGACTTAAATTAGTTTGCTAGAGCTGCAATAACAAAGTATCACAGACTGGGTGACTTAAAAAACAGAAATTTATTTTCTAAAAATGCTGGACATTGAAAGTCTGAGATCAAGATGTTGGCAGGGTTGGTTTCTTCTGAGGCTTTTCTCCTTGACTGTAGGTGGTCATCTTCTCACTGTGTCATCAAATGATCTTCCTTCTGTCTAGGCGTCCAATTTTCTCTTTTTTTAAACACACCAGTCCTGTTGAATTCCCTAATTATTTTGTTTTAACTTAATTACCTCTTTTAAGACTCTATCTCTAAATACAGTCATATTCTGTAATAGTGGAGGTTAGGATATCAACATATAAATTTTGGGAGGACACAATTTAATGCATAAAAGTAGTGTAGGGTACAGGGAACATTGAACTTCTCTCCCATATTTCATAGCAACTAAAGGAATTCCAGGGTGCTAGGTATGGCCTCCATGACAAGATACTATATGCAGGTATTTCTTATTTTCTTAAACCACTGGTTTGTAGGCAACTCTGCTTTTGGTCCATATTGCATATAACATCACAGTTTTGTGTAAGGCTTATAACTTCCCTAGGTTGTAAGTAAAGGTTTTTTTGTTTTGTTTTTTTTTTTCCAAAATAATATAATCCAGTGATTTTGCCCCATAGGGGACATTGGCAATGTCTGGGGATATTTTTGGTTGACATCACACGTAGTGCTGAGCCCTAACTCACTTCTGTCAATTTTAAAGCCTAAGTTTGGAAACTCAAATTTTTTTTTTTGGAGTTCATCCAATTTAAATGTCATGGAGCATTAGATGCTTTAAGGATTAACTGACCACACAGAGAAGGAAAAGGGTTACAAGAAATATTAGGGGAACTAAACTCATCCATTTTATATGAGAAAATATATCTACATCCCACTATATCAAGAGCTCCAAACTAGCAAGTAGAGTCCATCACCAGGGAACAGGTAACAATATATAGGTGAAAATTTGAGTAGAGATTTATTCTGGAACTCTAGGCTTCCAGCTGTACTCTGCATGAATATTCGTCAAAAAAAAAAAAGAGAGAACAGAATTTGAATAACAAGCCAGGGGGTTGGAAGATATCACATTAAGGATTGGTGCTTCTGTGTTCCATATTTATTGTCAGAACTTGACAATGCATATGTACATGTGCACTAAACTTAAGTGGGATCCAAGGTAAGTATTATCGACCCTCAGAAAGCTCTATATCAGAAAGACATGAAATGCACTCATCCTACATGGTTGCATTATATTTCTTGGTGTTAATACTGTATGTGGATGACTGATTCAGAAGTCTTGCCTCCTAGTTCCTTGATATCCTCTCCTTCAATAATCTTTTCTTATATTCCTATCTGAGATTCTTTCCATGAAGCAGTTTCTTTGTACAATGGTTACCAATTTGTCGGAGTCCAGTGACAAAGAACACACTCTCATACGCAACAAGTTACCTGAAGCAGATTGATTATGTAGATATGCTGATGACTATCAAACTCACTCTCCATATCTCTTTTGACTTCTGGTCCAGTCTATCCAATTGCCTACTCGATTTTAATGTTTGAATGCCTAATATTCAGCTTATCAAAACAGGTCCCTGCCATATTCTCTTCTATATTGTAAAAAGGTACTAACTTCCAACTTGTTTCTATGATCAACATCCTAAGAATATCTTTGATTCCTCCCTTTCATTTGTCCTCCAAATCTGGCCCATAGTCCGTTAGCAAAACCTATTAATCCTACTTTCAAATCTATCTAGAATTTTCCGTTTTTCTCTACCATAGCTGTCTCTGCCTTAATCTAAATAATCCTGCATCTGGATATGATTTTAGACCCTTAAATTCATCTCCCTCTTTTTCTTCTTGCCCTCTCCAATCCATTTCCCTTAAGAAGACCAATATAATAGTTAAAAAGAAAAAATATTGTATTATTTATCTATGAGTTATTACTTCCCACTTAAATTAGAACCTCAAACTCTTATCACAGTTGAAAATGCACTGCAAAATTTGTCTGTGCTTCCCTCCTCTCTGACTTCACCTTGTACCACTTTCCGACCTGCTCATGAAGCTCCTCACAAGCCTCTTTTCTGTTCTTCTTATATGCCAAGGAGTTTTCTATTTTAGCTTTTTGCGTTTGCTTTAATTCTTCTTAGAATGTCTTCCCATTCCCATTCCCAATGGCTGGCTCTATGTTTTTCCAAGTTTTGTCAAAAGGTAGGTCATTCTGAGAAGCTTTCTCTGACTGCTCTATGCAGTATTTTGCTGAGCCCCACTGTCAGTCAGCACTACCATCAACTACTCTAGCACATCATCCGCTTAAGTCTTTCTTGCAAAGACTTTTCATATTCAGTAATTGTCTCATTTATCTGCCTACTTATTTTTTTTTTTTTTTGTCTCTTTCTCCACCTACTAGAATATAAGTTTATACAGGAGGCATGCCATTTTGTGCTCAGCATTTAATGTAGCATTTAGTACACTGTGTGATATAAATGGTGTGCCGGTAACATAAACTTCTGACATTTAACCTTACTTTTTATTTCATATACCATTTCTTTCCTTAAAGTTGTTTTCAGTTCCTCTGACCTGGAATATTACTACATAACTAACTGATTGCACCTCTTTAAAAATTGTCCCATTCCAGATTGTTCTCCTTAATAGATGGACAATTTTACATAGATTGGTACTACTTGATTATATTAGACTTTCAATATGCAATTTCCATGAGTATGCACTCTAAGCACATATAATTTTCATGAATACATATTTGTGCTTATTTTTTATTCTCAATATCCTGCACAAAAGGCCTGACATCTAGCAATTCTCAATAAATAATTATTAAAAGAATTGATGAGTATTACTAGTGCAATACTTTGTTCTATTCTCCTCCTCACCTGAAATATTTTGTCCTACACAATTTCCAACTACAAAGATCATATTCGACTTCTAAGGCTAACTCAAATACCACTTTGGCCATTTTTCTTATCCGATCTCTCAGCTAGAGGTGACCTTTTTCTCCCTTGCACTTGAACAGTATTTTTGCTTTTAAACTTTTTATTTTGAGATTATTATAGATTTATATACATTTGTAAAAAATATTACATAAAATTCTGTGTGGATTTTTGTATAACTATATTTTGTTATATTGTACAACTATATTTTGTTATATTTTTATATAACTATAGCACAACATCACACCCAGAAATTTGATGTTGATGAAATCTATCGACCTTATTCAGATCTCACTAATTTTATATTCACTCATTTGTGTTTGTGTATTTGGCTCTTTGCTATTTTATCACATTCGTAGGTTTCCATGACTGTCACCATGGTAAGGATGCAGATTAGTTCCATCACAAGTACTCTTTGTGTCAGTATTTTACAGCCACAGCCATATCATTCTCTCTGTACTTTCTTAACCACTGGCAACCACTAATCTGTTCTTCATCTCTAGAATTTCATAATTTCAAGAAGGCAATATATATGGAATCATATTTTAGGTAACCAGTTAGGATTGCCTTTTTTTCATTCAGTATAATTCCTTTGAGATGCATATAAATTGTTGGGTTTGTTAATAATGGTCTTTTTTATTACTGAGTAGTATTTCATGGTATGGATATGCCACAGTTTCTTCAATCATTGAGGGATGTTTGAGTTGTTTGCCGTTTGGAGCTAATATGAATAAAACTGCTATGAACATTCATGTACACATTTTTGTATGAATATAAATTTTATATCTCTGGGATAAATGCCATAAAAACATTTTACAATTAAGGAACTAAAAATGATTATATATTAGTGGAAATAGAAACTTTGGAGTCTCTAAGAAACTGAGTAGCGATGAGAAATAAATATTATACTGGTAGTGTATAGAACATGTTTAATAACTCCTACATAATGAACAAATTAGAGTCAACCAACTTTGGTTTTTGTCTAGAGAGACAATATTGTGATCAGGAGTGTTTGATGCATACATACACAATCGAAAATTGAAAAATGTAGTCCATCTACTAATTATTTGCTATTCATTATAAAGAACATACTGTTTGATGTTTTTATTGAACAACTGAATTGTCTACTAGTTTCAGACAACCAGAGACTTTCTATTGATCTTGATGTTTTCTTAAGTTGCTTGTCATTCAAGGCTAGATCCTTTATGCAACTTTTCTCCCTCAAGAATGTCTGTTGCAATTTTCTAAGTGAGACACAATCTTTGCTTTCTAATTCACTGAAAATAAGTAGCCCACTCAATGTATGTCCCTTTATCTCAATATACTTCTATTTTTATTCTCATTTTCTATTTCTTTTTAGCAATATAAAAAAGCTGCATTTTTCTTCAAATTTTGGAAGGTAATACATCCCTTAGTTACCACACCTTTGTAATTATTAACCCTTCTTCATTCATTTTCTCCTTTTCTTCCTTCAAATGCGAAAAGCCTCATTCTGAATTCTTAGCCCTTTTTTTCTTTTTAATTATCAAACTTTTCACATGTGTGTTTCATAACCTCAGGTTCCACTTTCTATCTAATCATTTATTAACTCTCTAAAATGTGTTTTCCATTCTAACTGTTCAGCAAAAATGACATTTCCAAATTTAACAACAGTAGTCCCCTTATTCCATAATAATAATAATAGTCTCTCTATTGTCATGCTTTCTGACAGTACTGTCAAAGTTGGTTACTGATTTCATCTGAAATTTTTTTTCCTGTCAGTGGTATCTAGAACTGTTTCTTGTTTTCCTTCTAATAAATATTAAAGTTGCACTGTTTCTTCTCTATTATATGAGGGTTTCTAAATCCCTCTTTCTTTGAAGCCTGAATAAGCTGGCTAATTAAGATGTTATCCAAGGAAAAGGTTTAGGATTGTGTCCTGTGACCATGGAATTGCAAGCCCCAAAAAGGACAGCAAGGCCAGATTCATTACTGTAGACATACTTTAATGAATTTCTGAAATACACCCTGAATGAGATAAAGCATCCATACACAGCAACAAGTAAGGCTTTTGTTGCTGGTGTGAGGGACTTTGACTTCATCTCCATTCCTCCCACTGTCAAGTAAATATCACTCACATCCTTAAAAGAGATTTTACAGAAGTAACAGAAACTTTATTAGAACAAAGAAAGAATTTGAGAACAGATAAGCTAAGGTAGATGAGTTTGTTATGCCCTATTCCCTGAGAAAGAGAAAAGTCAACTGCATATACAGAAGTCTTTTTAAATATTTTGTTAATTGATACATAATCATACATATTTATAGACACAGTATGACGTTTCAATACATGCATAGATTGTGTAAAAATCAAATCAGGATATTTAGCATATCCATCACCCCATACATTCATCATTTCTTTGTGGTGAGAACATTCAAATCTTCTCTTCTAACAATTTGAGATATGCCATACAATTATTGTTAACCATAGTCACCTCACTGTGCGATAGAACACCAGAACTTATTCTTCCTATCCAGCTATAATTTAGTATCCCTTGAGCAGTCTTAAAATCTTTCAAAACACTTCATTCTGAATTTTCAATAAGGATTTATCTTGACTTACACTCCCCTATTAAACATAGATTGGAAAGGAATGTTTTGTTATGCTTCTAGATCACAGTGTCTGCTTTTCAATGACATCCTTAATGTAGCTTAGGAAACTAAATTCCCATGCCCGGAACATATTCTACACACATACACACACACACACACACACACACACACACAAACATCTTTACTAGGAAACCAAAAAATAAGTAACACATTTTTCCTCCCATAGAATGATCCAGAGCCAGGTACATTATTTTGAAAACTAGCACCATCAAAATGAGATATTATCCTGTACAAAAAGAGAAAAACACAACACTGTATATATTATTTTGTTTACGTTCATCTAATAGAGTTAATATAAATTTTTGCAGCTGAATCCTAAAAAAACATGAAATTAAAATGATGAAAATAAACTATTGAAGTCCCTCATATGACAATTACCCTTTTTGGCCTTGCCCTTCTTCCCTACCCCCACCTTGCTTTTACATACCCTCAAACATAATAAGCCTGCCACCACTAATGTTATAAAGTAGTAATTGTTCCTAATTGGTAGGGAGGCGACAGACCATTCTGGTAATGTTGTGAAACTGTAAGAAAGGAGGAGTGAGAACATTCACAGGCCCAGCAGTAATTATCCACTAATTTGTCCTGTTTGTGTGGGGACAGCTCATTATAGCCCTTAAGAAACCTCAGAATAAAGAGGGAAAGTAGGTAGGAGGCAAGGTTAAATAATTAGTGTTCAGCAGATTTTTTAAAGATTCAAAGAATAGGATTAAGGGCGGGAAATGTGACCAGATTAACAATTAAGAAATGGTAGAATCTTCTGAACTAAGTGATTTTTATGTTTTTGTGGGAGTAGAGGTATGTAAGAATCCTACATTATGGCATAAAAAATGACATGTCACTTTTATTACAGTCTTTCAATTATGACCCTGATCATCCTCTTACATTTTATGGTGCCCATCTCATGCTTAACAAGAGATTTATTCTCATGAGTCCTAAAAAGATTTTCATAGCTTTCATAAAATAATGTATAAGAAAGTTTTCATAGCATCTTACGTTTAACATTTGTAGATGTGTTTTAGGAGTTGAAAACATACAGTTGTGTGCAGACACCTACAAGTAGCATGGTATAGTCTTTGCAAATAGTAATTCAACTATAATTTTGTTAGTAAACTTGACTTCCTAGATTTCTCACTTACATAAATCTGATACCTCTATTTCATGGGTATGTATGTTTGCTCTTGGTCTTATATGAATATGTATCTATGTATACATTCACATATATATACATACATATATTTGATAAATAATCAATTTGTATATAGTTTTTCAAAGATTTTCTAAGGGAATCATTTTTAAGTCTCCTTAAAAGATGCAATATTTTTTCAACCAACTTATGTGATTACAGTTAAAGGTTTTTGTCTACCTAATAGAAAGTGAAATGTAGTGGTTGAATAATTTTAACTTAAATTAGCTTTGCAATTTGAGTCACCCAGAAAAGATCTATATATGTCTTAAATATTTACTCATTGAAGGACTTTGGGAAAAGTTCTAGGATATTATTACTTCATTCCTTTGCTAAGAGTTGACAACTATACCTAACTATAATATAAAAATAGAAGCATTGGACTGATCAAACATATTTAGGCTAGTGTATGATATTAATGTTGCAAAGGTCATAATTTCATTCATATTTACATTAGATAATTTTGGTCTATTGTAATTCAAAACAAACTTCCCTAAACCAAGGGTTGTGTTGGAAAAGTATTCTCCTGTTGTTAAGGGGAATAATGGGGTGTCAGTTTGATTAGGAGTAAATTAGTAAAAAATTTTCACCTACTTTGGAAAACAATCCAAAACACAAGCCACAAGCCCTGTCTACTAATGATTAAGCACTGCCTTTATTTATGAACAAAGTAACTGTAGTCTATAAATGACTATATTCATTTTTCTCACTTTCCTCCTCTTTGAAACACTGGTATCTTTCAACAAATGGCATGTTTTTGGCTACTTAGCAACTCCTAAAGCTCGTAACACATAAAACTGAATAAAAAATAATTTATTTCCATACTGCCTTTTCAAAATTTTATTTTCTTATTTTTTTTATATTTTTAATTGTAATTTACATGTCATGTCTTTACTCCATTTTAAGTGTACAATTAAATGGTTATTAGTAAATTAACCAAGTTGTACAGCTATTCACATAAATCAGTTTTAAAGGATTTCCCCCCTCCCATTGAGACCCCTAAAACCCATCCCCAAATACACATCAAGCATGCCCCTCCCCTTCACAGCGCTCACTATTGCTAGGTAGTTATTAAAATTTGGTATATGTTTACAATGGAATATTACTCAATTTAAGAAACAACAGTGAGTTAACACTGCTTATATTATCCTGGATTAAGCTTAAGCCCATTATTCAAAATTTTATTTACATCTCATTGGACTAGTACTTTTCCAAATTATTCTTCTTAAAATCACTTTGAAGACTACCAATAACTCCATGTCATTTTCTCAATTCAC
>CAUYMX010055542.1:0-11162 GCA_963573855.1 Lepilemur septentrionalis | reverse complement strand
CATAGTAAGAACTGTCAACAGTATAACAATAGGGTTCCTCAACCTTGACACCATTGACATTTGTGGCCTAAGGATTCTTTGTTGTGGGGGCTTGCCCTGTACATTGTAAAATGTTTAACAGCATCCCTGGCCTCTACTCACTAGATGCCATTAGCACTACCCACACCCTCTTCTGCCACACATTGTAACAACCAAAATTGTCTCCAGATGTTGCCAAAAGTCCCTGAGGGATAAATTTACTCCCCATGCCCTCAGGTGTCAGTACTGGCCCAACTAGCAGGGCTGCCCGGGTGATGTGCACTAACTTTGCCCAGACTAGAACCTGTATGTAACCTGGTCACCAGTTTCCACTTCTCCCTTCCAGACACTTTTAACCTGCTACTTTGCCTACCCTTGCATAGGGTTGACCAAACGCCCTGAAGAGCTCTGGGAATCACACCTGTGGGCTGGTCCTGAGGTCCCAGTTCCAGGAAGACAGTCTGGCAAGCATATTTCTCTCAAGAGCCAGCATGGTGCTCCTTTCATGAAATTACCCAAGATTGGTGCTGACTTGCTGATTTGGGGTGGCTCTCACTCACATCAGACACAGGACGAGTAGCTCTGAGCTACCAATGGTCCACCACTGACCCTTGGGCAATGCTACTTTCAGTCTACAGCATCTGAGGGGGGCAGGGCTGGTAGCAGGTATTTTTTGTTCTGTGTGTCCTCCTGCTGGTATCCAAGGTGATCCCCCACTACCACCTTGTCAAAGCCTCCAAAGATCTATGTGTCAGTGGTACTCAAAGGGAGGATTTGCCTGTGTCCTTGGGGGATGTAAAGACCATCACTCCACAACACCAACACTACATCCATGTTCTTTCTTGTCTCTGATCCATGTGGTGACATTGTGCTCCCCCAGGTCAGTCTCAAGCCAGGAGGAATGGACATTCCTTGTGTAAATGGGACTGGTCTTCTTTCTCAGCCTGTGGACCCCTCATCTATTCTCCACCCTCCCCCCTTCTGGTGGCTGTGTGTACATAGCAGGGGCTTAGTCAACAACGAAAGAGATCACATTCTAGGAATGCAGTGCTGATGGTCTAAACAGTGCAAGAGAAGACACGGTTGGTTAATGTGCTGTTCTGCCTTTGTACCATAAAATCCTCAGTGGTAATTTAGCATGATTAGAAAATGGCTTATGCAGATTTTCCTGCATGCTCTGAGTAAGACTTGCATTGTGATCATCATCAACAAAGTACAGTAACAACATCGGAAAAAGTTACAGGCAATAGAGTGGATGATGCAGTGTTCATATGTAATGATGTCACCAGCATTATGTGAATGATTTTAGGGAGCTTCAGGGACAAGAGAATCTATATTGTTTCAATACAGTTTCCTAGTTTGCTAGGAGTTTGGTTTTTTAAATCATGAATGAATACTGATTTTTTTTAGCTCACCATATCCACTGGTTCATGTTACCCATGGGAAAATGTCCATCTCAACTTAGCAGCAAAAAATGGATGGAAAAACCTAAATATTTATTCAAAATATTTAGAAGGGTCATAAGGGCATGAAACAGTAATTTGTTGTATCCATTAATCACAAAAGAATGAATCTCTGGGAATTTCATTTGTTAGAGCATAATCTCATCTACTTTCCTTTATTAAAAGAAGTGAAAGCCATAGCTGGATTTACATTCCCAAAAGTGTGAATTGAATCCTAAATTCTAAATACATTTTCTTGATCTGAAATTTTATGAAAATGAGCTAGCCTTTCTCAGTTGATCTTCATCAACTGCTATTGATAGTGTGAATTGGGAGCTCCAAATAGAAGTTATTGAACTACAGTGCAATACTATACCAAAAGTGAAAAAATGGCATCTATTTATAAAAACACTATGCAACAATCCTATCCATGTCTAAAAAGAACTATCAGTTAATGAAGAGCTCCTTCTTTCAATGGTGAAACAGAAATTAAATATCAAAACCAATTAAAGGATTTAAGGTTGAATTAACATACTGTGAACCTCATAATGTGAAATATAAGATCTGACACTTAACGTTTTTGCAGAAGTTAAGGTATCCATTTTCCAGTTCCAAATAAATTAAACCATGAAAGAAAATGATTAATAATTAACTATGTGTATATTCAATTTGCATTTTCTCATGTATATAGTACAGTATAATCCCCATTAGTATAACTATGTTTATTATGTTATCTGGTTACACCATATTTGAGTAAAAACAAAGAAAGCTTGATTACTTTTCTGGCAATTGATTTTCTGTACACCTGTTCTACTTAGTCTGTAGATGTGCTTCAATCCGTGACTCATACAGTAAGGATCCAACAAATGGTGGTTGAACTTAATGTATTATAAACACTCTTGATGCTATGGTTTGTTCATTGAATTTTCTTTTTATTTCTATAATAACTAGAGCAATAGCAAAAAAAATGATGTACAAACACTCAATAAAGAATCATACAACAGAACTGCAGATGTTGGCACAGAACAATAAAATAAAATCAGATCCAAAGGTAGCACTCAGAACAGTCAGAATGCTATTTCTCAGAAGGCTAATGAAAATGTTATCATTTGATCTAAAAAAATAAGCAAATAAAAATACTTTAAAAATCCATTGAAAGGACAAATATTTCTCAAACATTTTGTTTTAAAAAAATCAGTCTACTCCAATCATGGCCTAATGTACAAGAGCACAGATAGATTCACTTCCGTCATTGTCCTCCTGTGATTAAAACACCCAAATGAGGCCGGGCGCAGGCAGTGGCTCACGCCTGTAATCCTAGCACTCTGGAAGGCCGAGGCAGGTGGATCGTTTGAGTTCAGGAATTTGAGACCAGCCTGAGCAAGAGGAAGACCCCATCTCTACTAAAAATAGAAAGAAATTAATTGGCCAACTAAAATATATAGAAAAAATTAGCCGGGCATGGTGGCACATGCCTGTAGTCCCAGCTACTTGAGAGGCTGAGGCAGGAGGATTGCTTGAGCCCAGAAGTTTGAGGTTGCTGTGAGCTAGGCTGACGCCACAGCACTCTACCCAGGGCAACACAGTGAGACTCTGTCTCAAAAAAAAAAAAAAAAAAAAAGAATAAATATACTAATTATAAGTATGATAAATAAGGAAGTGAAGTTCCTTTAATTTGGTCAAATGGGATTAAACTCATACATTATACCTTCACACGGTATCACTTCTCTTCCATACTTTTTTGCTTTATTTATTAAATGATAAAACACTAAATAATAACAAACATTTAAATAACACTCTAAAAGTACTGTTCTATAGTTTTACATTTAATCCTCAAGTTAACTAACAAGCTATGTAATAAAATTATCCACATTGTACAGATGAAGAAACTGAGACTGAAAGAGGTAGTAAGCAGCAGCAATGGGATTTCAACAAAGGCAGTCTAGGCTGCATCTTGTACATTAAGGAGACGGGCTCAAGGCAGACAGATATAGAGTGGACAACATAAATTTTATATACTCAACTTATAAACTTCCATATAAGTACCTTAAATAGTGATATACTGTTTTGTTATAACCTTTTATTACAAATTTTTTTAGCACTAAGAAACTGGTCTTGAAGAATGGAAAATAGTGCTAACAGAGTAGCAGAATTAGGCAAAGCCCACTTACCTAATGATGCTCTCGTTTTAGGGAGAACCAGAAAGTGCCAATGATTACTTAATATGTAGCTGTATGACAAAGTTTTAAATAATTTTGATTCCTTTTCTGGATCAGTTATTTATATATGGTTGTCCCAATTTAGATGTGAAAATCGGAACTAAAATGCATGTATTAAATATTAACTGATATAATTAAGCAGATAATACCAGTCCACTTAGCACTTATTAGCACGTTAGAAAAAAATAATGCACTATACAAATTTGAGCTGTCATTATTTTAAAAATAACTTTAGTAAACAGGCAAAAACAAGAAAGGTGGTAACAATCAACACGGTTACGACTTTTTTGCCTTCAGTTCATAACCTTGTTAGAAAATTTTTGTTTTGTTGGAAGATGCTATTTCTCATATATCACCTTTTAAGCTCTTACATACAACTATCCTCTTAAGTTTTACTAAAAGAATATTGAAATGTTATACTTACATCAATTTTCCTTCTACACATACAGCTGTATTATCATTGATGATTTTAATTATCCATTCCTGCAGCTGGACTACCTAATCAAGCATAAAGCAAAGAACATACTTCCTGTATTACTTGCAGCATAAGCATTGCAAAATTAACTTACATTAAAAGAAAAAACTCATCTAAGTGATCCAATTGATTCCTTAGTGTCCATCTATATAGGAATCAGATTCTATTCTAAATAGCAGTAAGTAAAACTCTTATATATAATGAAACAGAAAAGATGAAGGGAAAGACTGAACTCAGGTTGTACTGCATAGTTTGTTCTACAATCCAGAAGCAATTATACTTTAAATATTCCTATATCAAATCTCAACCAGTGGGGGAAAAATAATGTGAAATCCCAAGTTGTACATTAAAACACCAAATCCTACCAAAAAACCCAATCACTTGGAGAAAAAGAGTCAGTTGTATTGTATACCATCACTCTTGTTCCTAAAATATTAGAATTTTTTTTTTGGCAAAGTTGATTTAGAGTTGGATTTCAATTTTCTATAGACTATAAAGGTGACTGCTGTTAACCTACATTTAATAGCACTCTATTCCAAAGCAAACATCTGAATAGCTTAGAAAATTCTTTATTTTAGTACAAAGTCCCATTTTAACTGAAAAAATTCTATGCACATTTGTGCAAAGAAATCAGTTTATATTTCATCGTAAAAATTTAACATTGAACTATTTCTGATGAGAAAAAGCTAAAATCCATAGAATAATTTGAGCCATTTACTTTATATATAAAATTGTACATTTATATTAATATATAAAGACAAATTCTCCAGTGGAGAATACTGAGTCAGAAAAAGACATTAAAATAGGAGGGTCTTTGTTATTGCACTTCTCTATTATACTCATTCAAAAAAATTATAAATAGGATTTGGGTAGTATCATTCCTTTTTTCGTTCCTACTCCCACGTTTGCAACTACCTGAGATATATCAAAGCTTCAGTCAGATGGAGATAATAATACTGCTTATATAAGGTGTCAAAATGTTCATTCATTATTCACTAAATAAATATTTGTTGAGTTCCACACAGTTTTAAGCAGTGAGGATCCAGTGAGAAAAAAATGGCTGCCCTCTTAGAGCAAGTATTCTGGGGTATTAGGGGAGGGGTGTGGAAGTAAGCAGGATGGTGGTATCCAAACAGAAAAATATTAAAATGTCAGTGGTGATAATTACTATAAAAAATAAGTATAAGTCATTAGATAATTGGGGTGCTTTTTTAGATAACATAGTTAGGGAAAGTCTTGGAACAGAGAACTGATAAAATGAGGGATAAGCCACGTGGATGTTTGAGAGAAGATTATTCCAAGCAGAGAAAACAAGTGCATAAGTAGGTAGCATGGAAGGCACAGCAATTTCAAAGAAGTGAGAAAGAATAAGAGATAAGGTTGGAGATCTCCAGGATTAATTATGTAAAGCCCTACAAACCATGGCTAAGGCTTAGTGTTTTCTACCAAGATGGGAGGTTACTGGAGGATTCAGAGTAGGAAAGTGAAAAGATTTAAGATCCTGTTTGGAAAACAGACTGAAGAGGAAGAAGGCAATAGTGGAAGCAGGGAGACCATTAGGCTACTGCAGTAATCTCTGGACTAGGAGGTAGTATTTGAGCAGTGAGAAGTGGTCAGATTCAGGACAGTAGAGCCAACAGGATTTCTTCATGGTCTGGATATGGAGTATGAGAGAAAAACAAGAGTCCAAGATGAATCTAAAATTTTTGCATAAGTACCTGGGGGAATGGTATTGCTACATATCAATACAGGATAATGGAGGAGAAGGTTTATGTGAAGAAATCAAGAATTTAGTTTTATTTAGTTTTAGATACATTAAATTTGAGATATCCATAAATGTTGGAGATGTAAAGGTCATTGGAAATCAGGAAGGGGGCTAAAAACCTACCTATCAGGTACAATGAACACTATTCCAATGATGGGTACACTAAAAGTCCCAACTTAAGCATTATAAAAAGAATCCAGGTAATTAAAAAAAATTTGTACCCCCTTAATATTTTGAAAGAAAAAGATAGAAAAGTTGTATAGACAATTCCACATGAGTGTGGAGTTTAGGAAAATGTTCTGGGCTAGAAATACATATTTGGGAGCTATCAGCACAGAGATGGAATTTAAAGCAAAGGCACTAGAAATACAGTCTAGAGAGTGTGTGTAGGTAGACAAACATTTCTAGGACTGATTTGAAGGAATTGCAACATTTATAGAACTGATACTGAAGACAGGAAAAGGAAGCAACAAAGGGGCCTGAGAAGATGTCCAGTGATGTAGCAGAAAATCAGGAGAGAGATATCCTGGAATCCAAAAGAAAAAGCATAATACCTTTTTAAACTGATAAGAACAGATACTATACTTGTTCTTAGCCATAAGGCCAAGAAGTGATCATAACACATTTTTAAAAAGACACTTTGATTCACTGTATTAAAACCTCATGAGTGACTGAGAATAAGCAGTGAAAATCAATCATCGGATCTGGTGTCTGGAGATGATTGGTGAACTTGGAAAGGGCAATTTTCACAGAGTAGTGGATATGGATGTTCAAAAGGGAATGGGAGGAGAAGGAATTAAAACCATGAATATATATACATCTTTCAAGATATTTTGCTATAAAGGGAAACAAAAATGGGATAGTAGCCGAAGTTCATAGGTGATACAGGAAAGGTGGGCTTTTGCTTACATTTTTTAAAAATGCAAGCCACATTTCAGCATGTTTATATGCTAATGAGAATGATCAAGAAGAGAGGAATATATTGAAAGGATTATTTCAGGGGCAATATCCTTTAGGTGGTAAGAGGAAATGAATAGCTCCTGAAAATGAGTACAAATTGTTCATCCATTTAAACAGGAAGAAAGGCAGAGTATATGGACATAGCATCAGGTACATTGGTAGATTTGGTGATGAGATTATGAGGTTCTCAATGAATTCAGAATGAGTACAAGGGAGAAGGTTGGGGGTTTTAGAAATGATGTGCTCTTCTAGGAAAGTCAGAGAATGGATTGACAAGTGAAATGCACTAGTACTAATTGGCAATAGTGAGAGCCCACTTAATGTTTGTTGTCAAATTTAAAATAAGATCAGTCAGCCTGGTTGTGTGTTTTCCTTCGGCCACCTTTAGTTCTCAGCTACAGTCATGTAGCAAAAGAAGAGTCAAATTTAACCAGGATTAGCATTTTGCAGAAGACAAAAGGGAAGCAGAAGACAGGGGGAAAAAATGAAATGATATGGGTTGAGAATTATAACCTGTAATGGTTATAATAATGAACCATCGAATCTATAGGGTAAAGAGAGAAATGAGAACACAAAAGAGCTGACAGACTGAAGGCTGTCTTAGTAGGGTCAGAGTATTGATGGTCAGGGGTAGGGGAAGAGTACTAGAGGGGTAATGATCTGAACTACAGAAGCTGATAGAGAGTGGGATATTTGAAAGTGAGAATTTGGTGCATGTGTCACTTGGTAATGAAAAGAAATGGGTAGGGTGATTGTAGAGGGTAAAGGTAGCAGAAAGGTTGCTGAATATCAAGATGTCAGGTAGGTTGGATGGATCATCTATATGAATGCTGATGTCACCAGAAATGATGACAGAAGTAGTAGTAGAGGAAAAACTAACAGGCAATAAACACGTCAGGAATGCAAGGTCATGACTAGTAGGTTATATTATTGATGAATGCAAGAGGGGACAGGGAGTAGTAAAGTTTTATGGCAAGTGCTTCAAAGAAGCTTTAGAGACAAATAAGAAAAAAATGACCTAAAGTAGCAATGAGGAACAAGAGAGACACATCTTATATCACCTCTCAGTGCAATGGAATATGGGACATGCGAGAAAAAAGAGCCACCACTTGAGAGGGTTGGTTTGTAGAAGCCACATTTTAGTTAGAGCAAGGTCAAGAAATGTTCATAGAAAATCGAGAATATAACACTTTGCTGATGACATACTTTGAGTTCAAGAAGACATAATGCAATGTTTAGGGAGTTGGAGATGAGTGAGAAATTGGGTCAGAATTAGGGGATGTAAAGAACTAAACAGTGATAAGAGTCCTGGGAGGCTTGGACTTCCTGTGGTATCTGAGATAAACAGCACTGTGGGGATGGCAGAACTAGCACTATGGGGTCTCTTAAAACAGTTATCTTCAAAGTTTTTGCTCAACTTACCTCCTACATTTTTAAGTCAACATCTAAAACTTTTCATCAAAAGTTTAAATATTTGTAAATAATGCAATTTCCAGTGAATACATTGAGATATATTACAAAACTTTAACTGTTATACTACTCTTTAAAATTTAGATGGCATTTATATACCATTTCAATTTGATACTCACCATCATCCATTTAAAAATTAATGGGCAACTTTTTAACAATTGGAAATTTTACAGTGTATCTTTCTCTTTAAACTTGTATTTCCATTCCATTTCATTCAGAAAATTTATCCTGAATATAACATCACCTGATGCTCTAAAGTCTTTTATTGATCACCCTATATTACTTTACATTGGAAAAAATGTTCAAATATTCAGATGCTGTAATTCCTTTTTATTTCAATTATTCTCCTAATAGTACCCCAAGAATCACACAAAAAGAGCAGGAATGAATTCAGTGTTCATCCCCAAAGGGAAAAGTAAATTGAAGGCTATACAACTAGTAATAGAGCAAGATAAGGCCTTACTTTCAGCTCACTACTTTTTTCACTAAGCCACACTATTGCTACAGTAAATAATAATAAAACATGAAAATGAAGCTACTGTTAATCATGAGACAGCATAGGTTCAAATCCTACATAGGGGGGAAAAAATGAGAGAGCATAAGAGCTCAAGTTCTTGAAGAATGGGGGGTAAAACAGACAAATATTTACCTTAAAAGTTTTCCTACCTTATTTTTTTTAACTCCATTTGTAACAGCTTGAAATATACTTGGAGGAGAAAGCTTTGAAACATTTCTTTTTGACCTTCGAGGTATTGTTATATGATGTCTTGGAGTTGCCATTACAATTTTACATGTATCTTTCATAGAACCTGCAAGATCAGTCTCTCTGGATACTGTTTTTTCATTTCCTTCCTTAATTTCCTGTTGTGAAGACACTTCTGCTGTCATCTCACTACTAGAAATTATTAACTGGCTGCCATTTTTAATAGGAATAAAATTGGTACTAAGAGTCTCAACATTAGTATTTTGGAATTCTTCATTGGCAGAATCTATGCCTTCTAAAACAAACATGTCCTTTTTGGACTTAGTGGTTACAACTATATTCTCCTTTGAATGAAGAATTTCTTTAGCCAACTGAGCTGTAGCTAATGCCTTGTTCGAAGCTCCTGCAGCTGAAAAATTTTCTTGTTCTTGGTTCAGAACTGGAAGTTCTGCAAAAAATATAAAGCAAAACAAAATTTACAGAAGGAAGATATGAAATTAAAAGAGAAATTCTGGTTAGGAATGCTCCACCCTCCTGCCCAGTCTTTCTCTGAGTGCCTCTGGCTTTTACAATTCAAGCTTTTGTCCGCAGTCAATGCTTAATGCCCACGCAGGGAAAATAATTACCTAGAATATCAAACAATACATTCAAATAACAAACTAAAAAACAAAACAAAAAACAGTTTACCATAAGTTAAATTGTGTAGTGGTGCTTTCTTTTCCTGCTGACATCGAGTCTTGTGTTTGTCCAGAAGGAAAATATTATTATTTGATGATTCTAGAGGAACATCTTGGACTGAGGTTGAGGTTTTATTTTTTAAAGAAAGAAGAAATTGAATTGTATTAGTCACTGAGAAGAAAAAAAATGTCTTTTTAAATTCTTAAAATAAAGACACTGAGGTTCAGTAATGATCAGACCAGTATACTACACTTTTGCAATATATGATAGTGACACAAATTTTTCCTTTTATTGTCTTCTCATGCCTTCCCCATTCTCTATACCTATATCATGCTGAGGAAAAATTTTTTAAAAATTTCTCCAAGGCCAGGTGTGTGCCATAACGATAATCCCAGAACTTCGGGTGGCTAAGGTGGGAGGATTGCTTCAGGCTAGGAGATCAAGACCAGTCTGGGCAACATAATGATACCAAGTCTCTACAAAAAAATTTTTAAAAAATTAGCCTAGCATGGTGGTGCACACTTGTAGTCCTAGCTGTTTAGGAGGCTAAGATGGGAGGTTCACTTGAGCCTAGGAGTTCAAGACTGCAGTGAACTATATCATGCTACTGCACTTCAACTTGGGTGACAGAGTGAGATCTTGTCTTTTAAAATAACAACAACAACATAAAGTTCTTCAAGATATAACTTGCCAGTTCTAGACAAAAGTATACTACTAGACTTAGAAATCTGAAAACCTGGAATAAAATTCTGGTGCTGCTGCCACAAATTAGTTATATATATTTTAAGATTACAAATTGCTACCCAGTCTTGAAAATTCTGATTCTGTTTCTGGTTCCTGTAAATTTCTAAAACATGAAAGAAGAGTTGAAGAATTGTAACTTATTCTTTTTTTTTTTTTTTTGAGACAGAGCCTCACTCTGTTGCCCCAGGTAGAGTGCCATGGCGTCAGCCTAGCTCACAGCAACCTCAAACTCCTGGGCTGAAGCGATCCTTCTCCCTCAGCCTCCTGAGTAGCTGGGACTACAGGCATGCACCATCACGCCCGGCTAATTTTTTTTTATTTTTGGTAGAGACGGGTCTCGCTCTGCTCAGACTGGTCTCAAACTCCTGAGCTCAAAGGATCCGCCCGCCTTGGCCTCCCAGAGTGCTAGGATTACTGATGTGAGCCACCACGCTTGGCCTGCTTCTATATCTTGAATACACTACTGTGTGTGCCACCCTATGTTCCTTGTTTACCTGTGATAGCTCTCATCTCAAATCTAGGTTGAAGAACAAAGTCCTGACTAATCTCTCTTCCTTGTCCTTTAATTCATGTACCGTAATGTAGCAAGAGCACCTTTTGTTTTATATAGCAAAACTTATCATGCCATGGCCTTGCTTACAACCTTCATTGACTCCTCATTTCCCTCATTCTAAATAAATTTTAATAT
>CAUYMX010055540.1:0-48481 GCA_963573855.1 Lepilemur septentrionalis | reverse complement strand
AGAAATTAATTGGCCAACTAAAAATATATAGAAAAAATTAGCTGGGCATGGTGGTGCATGCCTGTAGTCCCAGCTACTCAGGAGGCTGAGGCAGGAGGATCGCTTGAGCCCAGGAGTTTGAGGTTGCTGTGAGCTAGGCTGACACCACGGCACTTTAGCCAGGGCAACAGAGTGAAAGTCTGTCTCAAAAAAAAAAAAAGAAAAGAAAATCCACTTTCCACCCTAGGGGATTATGAAAGCCCCTCTCCAATTCCCCCCAATATACGCTGGTTTCAAGGACAACAGTTGGATACCACGGAAATATTGGTTAATAGGAATTTTAATTTCCATGAATTGAATAGTTATTTGTTATGACTCCGCCCTATTCCCACAGCAATACTGTGGGATGGCCCATCTTATTGTGCCCATTTTGCAGAGGAGAAAAGCAAAGGCCAGAGATGCAAAGTCACTTGCCCAGGCTTTCACAAAGAGTAGAAGGCAGAGCTGGGATTTGAACCCAGGTCTGCCAGTGCCCAGAGTCCTTATCTTTAACCACTCTCCCAGTGAGTCACAGTCCCCAGGTAGGCTTGTTGAAAATGAGTGTTAGCCAGGAAGAGTGGGAGGAAGAGTTTCCCAGCCTCAGGGAACAGCATTTGCAAAGGTTCTTGGGCTGGCAGGGACTTGGCCTTTTTGAGAACTGAGAGGATGCCAGTGTGGCCCAAAGCAGAGAGCCACAGTGTAAGGGTTTCAGCCAGATCATGGCCCTGTTGCTTGAACCACATCCCTCCGGGACTGCAGTAATCTGTTGTGTAGGCTCGATGCTCACCCCTGACGCTGTCTCTTCCTCCCGCACTCCCAGGTCGTCCACACTGGCGAGAAGCCCTACTGCTGCCTGGTCTGTGAGCTCCGCTTCTCCTCACGCTCCAGCCTGGGCCGCCACCTCAAGCGCCAGCACCGCGGGGTGCTCCCATCTCCGCTGCAGCCCGGGCCGGGCCTGCCCGCCTTAAGCGCACCCTGCTCTGTCTGCTGCAACGTGGGGCCCTGCTCGGTGTGCGGTGGTGCCGGGACCGGCGGTGGAGAGGGTCCAGAGGGGGCAGGCGCGGGCCCGGGCAGCTGGGGGCTGGCAGAGGCAGCAGCTGCGGCCGCGGCCTCGTTGCCCCCGTTTGCGTGCGGCGCCTGCGCACGGCGGTTCGACCACGGCCGCGAGCTGGCGGCCCATTGGGCTGCGCACACCGACGTGAAGCCCTTCAAGTGCCCGCGCTGCGAGCGCGACTTCAACGCGCCGGCGCTGCTGGAGCGGCACAAGCTGACCCACGACCTGCAGGGCGCCAGCGCACCCCCCGTGCAGGCCTGGGCCCCTGGGGCAGGCGCTGGGCCCGAGTCGGCCCGCGAGGCGGGTGCTGAGGAGGCAGGTGATGATCCACCGGCTTGGGACGGCGGGCTGCTCCTAGGCCCCACGGGGGGTGGTGTGCCTGAGCTGGGGGGGCTGCTCCCCGAGGGCGGCGGGGAGGCCCCTGCGCCTGCGGCGGCGGCCGAGCCATCGGAAGACACCCTGTACCAGTGCGACTGCGGGACCTTCTTCGCGTCGGCAGCGGCCCTGGCCAGCCACCTGGAAGCGCACTCGGGCCCGGCCACCTATGGCTGTGGCCACTGCGGAGCGCTGTACGCGGCGCTGGCAGCCCTGGAGGAGCACCGGAGGGTCAGCCACGGTGAGGGCGTCGGGGAGGAGGTGGCCGCCGCGGCCCCGGAGGGGGAACCGGCGTCAGGGGAGCCCGCATCCGGCTCGGGCCGTGGCAAGAAGATCTTCGGGTGCTCCGAGTGTGAGAAGCTGTTCCGCTCGCCACGCGACCTGGAGCGGCACGTGCTCGTGCACACGGGCGAGAAACCGTTCCCGTGCCTCGAGTGCGGCAAGTTTTTCCGCCACGAGTGCTACCTCAAGCGCCACCGGCTGCTGCACGGCACCGAGCGGCCCTTCCCATGCCACATCTGCGGCAAGGGCTTCATCACGCTCAGCAACCTCTCGCGGCACCTGAAGCTGCACCGGGGCATGGACTGACACAGCCAGGCCGCGCCCTGCCCTGGACCTGACGCCTGGACTCAGGGCCTGGGCCAGGGGACCCCGGGCCTCCAAATCCAGACACAGGCCCTGAAATGAGGAGATCCTGACTGGAGAGATGGGGGCCACCAAAAACCCACACAGGCCCCTGAGCTGGGGGACCACAAACAGACTCCTCAGCTGGGTGGGGGGTGTCCAAGAATATAATAGTTGGGGACCCCAAATCTAGGGAGAGACTTCTGAGCTTGGGGCCCCTGGAAAAGTGTGGGCACCCCCGAAATCAACAGGCCCCTAAGATACTGGGACCTAGGAATGAGAAATGAGTCTCATAAGTACCTCTCATCTTGAGGGCCCCAATAATAAAAGATGGGCACCCCCCCAAGGGAAGACTGCCCCACTTCCTGAGAGCCATCATTCCCAACAACCTTGATCTGGAGGATGTAGAGGGACCATGTCCCTGAATTTTCCTAGATCCCCTCCAAATGCCACCCACCAGAGTCACTGGTGCCCCCAGAAAATTGATATAGCCGATATCTGCCTTTCCCCCATTTCATTCCCTATGCTGAAAGAGGACCAGGGTAGATGCCCCCTGCCCTCAACAATCCCCCCAATTAGGTCTCTCTCCCCTACTGCAGAATGGACAGACCCTAATGATCTTCCCCACCCCCAAACACTAGAATAGACTGGTCTGAAATCCCCCTGCCCAGTAGGATGGACTGATCCATATGCGCACACCCCTGTCCACACGGAATGGGCCGGTCCAGGTTGTGGATGCACCCCACCCTCCTTAGAGTGAATAGGGCAGACACTCCTCCCTCTTCCTGTAGAGTGGACTGGTCCACGTTATACCCCATCCTGTGAACTCAGTGGAAGGTGGTGGACACTGGGGCTTCCCTCCCCGTCTACTGTAGCACCTGTTGGTCTTTCTCTCCATTTCTGTTGGTTTGTCTCTGTGTTCCTCCCAACCCCAAAGGGAAGGGGGGACTTGGCTAGGGGGTTCCCCCCTTAAGCCTCGACCTCACCCCCTCATCTCATTGCCTAATGTCTCCAGGACCCCAATAAACCTCGTCCTGTCAGTCACTGCCGTCTCATTTTCTGATCCTTGGCTCCAGGGGTGAGGTGGGGATCTCTTCCTCTGAGACTTAGGACAGGCCCCCTAAACAGAGACACATCCTTGCTCCCTCCTGAGTCTTGAATCCTTGATCTGCAGTCCCCAATCTCCAGGCCACCAGCCAGCATGGGTCTGCAGGCCTGTTAGGGACTGCGCTACAGAGCTCTGCCATCCCCACCCCCCAACAGTGGAAAAATTGTCTTCCATAAAACTTAGGAAATGGGGACAGCACAGCAGGAGGTGAGCGGGAAATGAAGCTTCATCTGTATTTACACCTCCCCATCGCTGGCATCACCACCTGTGCTCCACATCCCTCGCTCCCTCCTCTGGAAAAATTGTCTTCTGTGAAACTGGTCCTTGGTGCCAAAAAGGTTGCGGGTTGCTGCTTTAGACAGTACACAACGCTGTCCCTTAAATGCTAGATCCACCTCCAACAGATAGACACGCCCCCTAGAAACAAGACAGACCCTTTGGAAGCCTCCAGTCTCATAGGACACGCCCTTTGCAAATCAAATTGTCTCCTTAGGGACACGCATAGGAAGAGGCCCCATCCCTTAGACTCTGCCCCTTCCCCCCCAACTGAATTCATACCTTAGACCAGGGTATGCCCTTCAAATTGTCTCCTACAAAGTTCATGCCTGTAATCCTAGCACTTTGGGAGGCCCAGGCAAGAGGATTACTTGAGGCAAGGAGTTCCTGTGAGAACTGTCTCTACAAAAAATAAAAAATTAGCCGGGCATGGTGGAGTGTGGCTGTAGTTCCAGCTACTCAGGAGGCTGAGGAAGGAGGATCACTTGAACCCAGGAGTTTGAGGTTGCAGTGAACTGTGATAACACTACAGCACTCTAGCCCTGGCAACAGAGAAAGACCCTGTCTAAAATAAAATAATTCTGAACAAAAACATTGGAAATCACCAGCGAGGAAAAGAGACCTTAGAGCTTGGGATGAGGAAAAGGGGTAAAAACCTCTCAGTGATGTGCTTTGATCACTACCCATGATCAATCATCATTTCCTTAACTACAGAATGCAGCTGGTGGGACTTACTAGACACCTGGGGCAGAGTGGAGGACAAAGGGCAAGGTCTCAAAATCAGAAACTTAGACTTTGGGGCAAGAATTTCACCCTTTTATAAGTAATCTAGAAATAAAACACACAAATTGTCTCCTGCACACTAGATTACTTTCCTGTGCCTGGTGCTCATTCTGTGCCAGGTGTTATAACCCCTTCAGAGGATCCAACAGCCAACAGAATAGATAATCCCAACCCTCATGGAGTTTATATTCTAGTATGTGGGCGATGGCGGTGGGGAAAAGAGGCATCAGAGAAATGAAGAAGGCAATTTCGTTCAAATGGATATGAGTACTCTGAAGGCAATAGGGAAGAGTTAAGAAAATGAGTGGCTAGGCTATGCCACCTCAGATGGGGTGGGCCAGGTGGGCAGAGGTGACATTTGAACTGATTCCTGAAGCGTGAGGAGGGACAGCCCAGAAGGACGCCTGACTAAACACAGGAGGAGAGTGAGCCTGGGGTGGGAACGTTGAGACAAGGTCGAGATGTCCGCAGGGGTCAGATCACGCAGAGCTAGGCAAGGTAAGCATTTGATTGTGTTCTCTGGCAACGGGAAGCAAGGTCTCAAGCAGGGAGGGATGCGACCACCTTGCACTTTTCCAGGATCTGACTGCTGAGTGGGGAAGACACTGGGGGATACAGTGTCAAAGCAGTACAGGGTCCTTGCAGTCTGCCAGGAGAGAGGTGTGGGGGCCTGGACCAGAGCAGTGAAGAGAAATGGGTGGATTCAAGATGAATTCTGGAGGTCGAATGCAGAGGACTGGTTGTGTGCACGAGCGTGTTGTGTGTAAGTGGGGTGGGGTGGGAGTGGGGTGTAAATCAAGAGTAAATGGTTGGGTGGTGGCATTTCCTATTAAGACCAGGAAACTGGGGGGAGGGGACACATTTAGGCAGATGTTTAGGGGAATCGAGGGTTCCTCTTGAGCTGCTTAGATTCAATATGCTAAATAATAGGTTGCATTCAGATGCATATCTTCCCATGCAGTAATTCTGGTAGGCACAAATCTTAACTCACATCCTAACTTATATGCACTAGGAGGCATGTAAGACCGTTCACAGCAGCAACATTTTCAGCCCCAAACTCAGAAACCAAAACGTTGATATATCAACAATACAGTCGATAAATAGTGATGGTACATCATATAATGGAATACTATACAGCAACGAGAATGAAACACAATATCATGAATGAAAGTTAGAAAGACGCCAGATGCAAGAAGCCAGATATATAGAGAGTGATTCCATTTATGTAACCTTCAAAAGCAAGCAAAACAAAACTGCAATATTGTTTAGGATGCATTGTAGGTAGTAAAGCAAGGAAAACTCTTTTCTGTGAAACTCAGATTTGTGGGTTAGACAACTTAAGCCCAGGAGGGGGCATCTGGAGAGCTTCTGTGGTTGCTGACAGCTGGCAAAGTTCTATTTCCTAATCTGGTTATCATTTCATAACTATTTTCTTCAATTGTGTACTTTTTATCTGTGCATCTTACATTTCACCAGGAAACATAATTAAAGGGGGAAGAGCTATTTTGGGGGGAGAAAGCATGTAAAAGTTTAGCACTCAAGGAAGGCTTTTTGACTGGAGATCCACAATTGCCACTTGGAAAAGGCTTCACCCCCCTTGGGAACAAAGTCAGCTCCCCAGGACGCTAAAACTTAGAAATATTCCTCTCCACTCCGCAACTGTCACACCCAGGAACCAGACACTCCTTCGGGGCGAAAAGAAGAGAAAGAAAGAAATCATCTCCCTTTGGGAAACCAGGCCCGCCCCCTCCGCTACGGGCACCGCCCCCAGGGACCAGACCAGTCCACTCCGAGACCGAGACCGGCTTCGACCTGGAAAGGCGCCAGGGTTGTCATGGAGATGGCCGCAGGCTAGGAACTAATGAATAGGGACCTCAGGAGGCCGGGGCTCCCACTCACCTCACCTCCACCGCAATTCCTTCTCTTCTGAGACGCTAGCGAAAGGGACTCACCCCATTTTTTGAGTGTCTCCCAAAGGCCACGTGTTGGATGGACGCTGTACCTAATTCGTCTTACTGTGACCCCATTTTATAGATGAGCTCATTGAAGAGGAGGGCGCGAGGGGTGGAGAAGTTTACCCTGAGGAGGATTCTCAGCGGATCCAAAGCATTAATTACCAGTCAGACGTTGGCGATTCCCACGCCTCTGTTTGGGCGCTGACTCCTGCCTGCGAACCGCTGGAGCCAGCCACCTGCGCGCTCACCTGACCTCCGCACCTCCCCACCCCGCCTCAGCCTGCTCCCTTCCAGGGGCGGCCTCCCCCCCTCCCATCCGAGTACCCAAAACTGAGTCCGCCTCATCCTCCCCACCCTTCATCCCTCTTTATTCTCCCACAAGTATTTGTTCAGTCCGTTATCTGTGCGGGGCACGGTGCTACCTACGGACAGAGCAGTTCAGTTAAGCAAACAGGCAAAACAAGCCCCTGCCCTCGTGGAGTTTTTATTCTGGTGGGAGGAGAGAAAGGCAATCAATGGGTAATTCACAAGTTGCCTAATGTTTGTTCAATACAAGTACAATGTTGAAAATTAAGTCAGGGTAAGGACTAGAGGGGGTAAGGGGGAGTTATTTTAGCTACGGTGAACAGGACGGGCGTCTCTGGGGAGTTATCAAAGGCGGGAGGGACATAAAGGGAAGTTGTGTGGAAATCTAGGGAAGGGCATTCCAAGCAAGCTGAACAGCAAGTGCAAAGGCCCTGCTGAGTCCGGAAAGAGGGCGGTGTGAAGCAGGAAGGAGAAAAAAAAGGGGTGAAGGAGGCCCCAGGGGCCTAGACAAGTGGAGCCTTGTGGGCGGGGTCAGGGGTGAGTGTGGGGGTTAGAGGGGTACGGTCTGGTTTTTATTCCCATGAAGATGGAGAGCCAACGGAGGGTGTTCAGCTCAGGGGTGACATGACGTGATTTCTGGGAGCTGGAGACTGGACACGAGGGAGGGGGCTGGAAGCGGGAGAGCCGATGAGGAGGCATTGGCAGTGGGACTGGCATCCAGGAGTAGAGCCCTAAGCCAATCAGCGCCAGGTCCCGCCTCCTGTCTAGGGCCCCGCCTTCCCACCCAGGGTCGGTGGGGCCCAGGCCCCCTCTCACCTGGGCCGGCGCCCCGCCTCCTCCCTGCTCCGCGCCTCGGTCTCCCTCGCATCCGGCTCGGCCTCCACGCGGGTCCCACAGGAATTTCTCTAAAACACTAATCGGATCATGTGACTCTCCTGCTTAAAACCTTTTCAATGGCTTCTCAGTGCACTCGGAAAGAGTCCCGGTTTAGCCTGGAGTAGGAGGCCTGCCACGGTTGCTCCATGCGGTCTGGCCTCTCTCCGCCACACTGGCCCCCTTTGATGCCTCAGTCCAAGACCCCCCAAGTCACAACCCCTCTTCCACGTGCTGTTCTCTCTGCTTAAAAATTTTCTTTCCTGTCACCTACACTGCTGGATTCGTTTCTTCTTTAAAAAACAAAACAAAAAAGGCTTTCAAGACTTCTAAATATAAATGATACAATAACACACACATCCTAGATATATACCCAACAGAACTGAAAACAGCTCTTCAAACAAAAACGTATACACGAATGTTATAACAACACTATTCACAATAGCCTAAAGATAGAAACAACCCAAATGTCCATCCTCAGATGAATAGATAAACAAAATGTAGTGTACAGGGGCCCCTTCGTATCTGTGGGTTCTGCATTCGTGGATACAGAGGGCTTACTGTAAGGGACTACAGCATCCAAGGATTTGGAATCCGTGGGGGTCCTGGAGGCAATCCCCTGGGGATACTGAGGGTGGGCTGTACTCCTACAATGGAATATTATTCAGTCACAAAAAGGAATGAAGCATTGATACATCCTAAATATGGATGAACCTTAAAATCATTATGCCAAGTGAAAGAAACTGGTCACAAAAGACCATACATTGTATGATTCCATTGATAGGAATTGTCCACAAGAGGCAGATCCATAGAGACAGAAAGCTGATTATTGGTGGACAGGGGCTCAGTGGGGAGTGACTGCTAATGGAGACAGGGTTTCTGTTTCTGCTGATGAAAAGGTCTGGAACTAGATAGTGGGGGACAGTTGTAAAATATCACGAATGTACTTAATGCCACTGAATTCTATGCTTCAAAACTGTAAATTTTGTTATGTGTATTCTACCAAGTAAAAATAAAGTTAAAGCATACACACACATATTCTGCCAGTTTTGAAATACTAGAGATACATAGACCCACCTCATGGACCCACCTCTGAGATCTGGCTGTTTCTCCCATCTCAGACATCACCTCTACCCTAAATTTGGCACTGATTATTTCCATGGATATTTTTAGACTTCTAAACCAACCACATGCTTTTAAAAATCATGCTCCTGATCCACTATAATTTTTCCTATACCTTTGTGAAGTCACAATTCTTACCTGAGAGACAAGAACTTCAAGACCGTCTAGTACCTCACTTTCATCCTATTTAAGAGGGAAAAATAATAAGTTACCTACTTCATAAGGTAAGGAAGAGTAAATGGGTTCTTATTTGTAAAACACAAGAGCAAGCTATTATTTATTTTATTTTATTTATTTTTATTATCCCCATTTGTTTCTTTTTCCTTTACTTTTCCGAGCATATAATACATTCACATGGTATCAAATTCAAAAGCATAGAAGGCTAGAGTATGGTAAATTTCAGTCCTGGAAGTGAGACTATGTTGCCAGTTTCTTCTTTCAGTTTTTCAGACACAATCCTCTGATAAACAAGCACAGATTTTTAGAACAGGCTGCAGGCTGTTCTCCACCTTCCTTTTTTTTTTTTTTTCCTCCCCTTCACATTATCACTTGGAGACTTTCCATATTTTTACACAGTGAGCTTCTTGGTTCTTTTTTGCGGACACATAGTATTCCACTGGGTGAAGCAATCACGATTTATTACTCAAATCTCCTACTGACGAGCATTTACATTGTTTTCAGCCATTTGCTGTGATGTGCAAGGCTGGACCGATTAACCTGGTACAGACGTCGTTTTGTGCATTTCTGAGTAGATCTCTCTGAAGGAGAAATTCCTGGAATTTCTGGCTCGTTAAGACTGTTCCAGATTCTTTGTACACCCCAGCCATGGACAAAAGGACCTGTTGGCCCACACTCCAACCAACAATGTTTGGCATGAATTTAACCTTACACAAACAGGGTCAAACGGCATGTACACTCCTGTGAAATGCCTTTTCTGCTTTTGAGATGTTGCTTTCATCCTGCAGGTTTCAGCTGAAACATTGTTGCTTCCAAGAAGACTTTCAGGATCACCCCCCTCCCAGTGCAAGGGCAGCTCAGTGCCTTCTCTATGCTCTGCATTCCCACAACGCTTTCCTGCACAGGTGCACACATTCCTCCTCCCCCACCCAGCGTAATTGATCTCTGTCTGTCTGCTTTCCCCGTCACAGCCTGAGCTCCGTGGGGACAGGGTACAATGGCCTCTGTTTTTACCACTCTCCTTCCAGCACCAAGGACAGAGCCAGCCCATAGTAGGTGCTCAGTAAATATTGTTTGCGTAGGATCAAGTGAATGCACATATATGTGGCAAAGTATATGCAGAGCTGGCCTGTCATAGGTGCTCAGTAAATGTTGGTCGCTTAGGATCAAATAAATATATTCAGGGGCTTATCACGAAGTGGGAAACTGAGGCTCAAGAGTGGATGCATGGCTTGCCCAGGCAGCCAAGCGAAGGCTGGAACCAGGTTCTAATCCAGAGTGCCAGTACTTTCTGAAGCTTCTGTCACTGCTTCATTCATCTCCCTCCCCGGCCACCCCCCTCCCCACCCAACACAGTGCCTGGCACAGACAGGACTTGATAAATGTGTATTTGTTGAAGGAATGAATGAATATGTGTGTCTGTTGGGGAACGGGGGAGGCGGGCAGCTGGACCCAGCGTCTCAGGCCACCAGTCCCCTTCTCCCTCTGAGAGCCCAGAGGACAGACCCCCAGGCCCCTCACCTCGCAGGACCCAGGAGTCCAGCCGCCCTCCCTCCCCGCCCCAGGGTCCCCCGGTCCTCCCGCTTCCGGCTTCCCAGCCAGTCTTTCCTCTTTCAGGCTCCGACGAAAGGACGGGTTTCCGGGGGGAAGGCTTAGGCGGTGACACCGAGCCCAGCCTCCTCCTCCACCCCCCACCACGCTCGGGCCCCCTCCCTCCCCGCCACCACCGTCCGCGTTCGGCCGGCCGCGGGGAAGGAAGAAAGGAGCGAAGGAGGCGGAGGTAAGAGCCCGGCGCGGGCGACAGGGCCGAGCCCCAGGCCGCGGACTGAGAGAGCCTCAAGGCCTTGACCTGCGGCCCCAATTCTGCTGATCATGACCGCGGGGAACCGCAGGCTCGCCCGAGATCGGCCCCCCTCGAGGACCCAGGCCCCCTGACCCCCGGCGGCCTTCCTCCCGGGCCCACGGTCCAGCCCTCAGCCTCTCCTCCCCGGAGAGCCCCAGCAGCTGAGTCCCCAGCCCCCTCCTCTCCCTTGTCCTAGGAGCCCAGCCCCCTCCCCAGCCCCTTCCTCCTCGGGGACCCAGGAATCCACGGCTCCTACACGCCGGAGTCTAGCTTCCCCCATCCCGTCAAGTCCCAGACCCGGGGGTCCCAATCCCCAGCCCCCTCCTCCCTCAACCTCAGGAGACCTGCCCTGCCCCCAGCCCCCTCCCCGCCCAGAACAGGAGTCTGAACCCTCCTACTCCCTGGCCTCTCCCAGCCCCTGGCGTCTGGGCACACGCTCCATTTCCCGGCCTCCGGCTCCCACTCCCACCCCCTCCACTCGGGCCCCATGGGCTGCTTCCCAGCCCCTCCCAGACGTTCAACTCCGGGGGCCCTGGAGCAAAAGCACTTGGCTGACTTTGTCTCCGTGTCTCCTCTTCTGTGTGTGTCTCTCTCTGTCTTTCTCTACTGCCACCCACCACGGTTTTCGTTATCTCTGCCTCTGGGACTCTATATCTCTGTTTCCTCTTCTCTGTGTCTCCGTCTGTCTCTGCTGGGTGTTGCCCCCCTACCCTCCACCTTTCACCCTCCTCTTTCTCCGTCTCTGCATCTTCTGTGTCTCTTCTCTCTGTCTTTTCCTGTCTCTGTTCCCTTCTATGTCTCTGATCTCTCCACCTCTCACCTCTACTTCTCTGTGTCTCTCATCTTTGTCTCTGTCTCTCATCTCTGTCTCCCCTTTCCCTGGTGGAGTGTCTGACCCTCTGCCCCTCCATCCCTGCCTCTGTCTGTCTCTTCCTCTCTCTGCCACACCCAACACACCTCCCTTTATTTCTGCACACCCCCATCTCTCCGTCTCTCCCCTTTCTCCCCGCAGGCATGGATCCGCAGCCCCCTCCACCCGCCCAGGGCAGCCCACCTCACCGTGGTCGAGGCCGGGGCCGTGGCAGAGGCCGTGGTCGAGGCCGTGGCCGTGGCAGGGGGGGCGCTGGAGCCCCTCGGGCACCTCTGCCCTGCCCCACCTGTGGCCGCCTCTTCCGCTTCCCCTACTACCTCTCCCGGCACCGGCTGAGCCACTCGGGCCTGCGGCCCCACGCCTGCCCCTTGTGCCCCAAGGCTTTCCGCCGGCCTGCCCACCTCTCCCGCCACCTGCGAGGCCACGGGCCCCAGCCCCCGCTGCGCTGCGCCGCCTGCCCCCGAACCTTCCCGGAGCCAGCCCAGCTCAGGCGCCACCTGGCCCAGGAGCACGCAGGCGGAGAGGTGGAGCTGGCCATCGAGAGGGTGGCCAAGGAGACGGCCGAGTCCAGCTGGGGCTCGCAGAACGAGGCCGTGGAGCAGCCCACCACGGCAGCGGCAGGGGCAGCAGAGGAGGAGGGGGCAGCGGCGGCATGGCCCGAGACGTGGCCTGCAGGGGAGCCGGCCACGCTTGCTGTCTCCACGAGCGCCACCGAGCCCCGGGAGTCGGAGTCAGAGGGGGCCGAGGCCGGGGCGGCAGAGCTGAGGGCCGAGTTGGCGCTGGCGGCCGGGCGGCAGGAGGAAAAGCAGGTCCTGCTCCAGGCCGACTGGACGCTGCTGTGCCTCCGCTGCCGTGAAGCCTTCGCCACCAAGGGGGAGCTCAAAGCGCACCCATGTCTGCGCCCCGAGGGCGAACAGGAGGGTGAAGGGGGGCCACCGCCACGCCCGAAGCGACACCAGTGCTCCATCTGCCTCAAGGCCTTCGCCAGGCCCTGGTCCCTGTCCCGCCACCGGCTCGTCCACTCCACCGACCGCCCTTTCGTGTGCCCGGACTGCGGCCTGGCCTTCCGCCTCGCCTCCTACCTCCGCCAGCACCGTCGCGTCCACGGCGCGCTCAGCCTGCTGGCCCCGCTCCCCGCAGCGGGCAAGAAGGACGACAAGGCCTCGGGTGCACGGAACTCAGGGAAGGGGCCAGATGGGGGCGACGGGGCCGAATGTGGGGGTGCCTCGGAAGGGGGAGAAGGCGGGCAGAACGGAGGGGACAACGCCCCGGCCCGGCCCCCTGCCGGGGAGCCCCGCTTCTGGTGCCCGGAGTGCGGCAAAGGCTTTCGGCGCCGGGCACACCTGCGGCAGCACGGGGTGACCCACTCGGGGGCGCGCCCCTTCCAGTGCGTGCGCTGCCAGCGGGAGTTCAAGCGGCTGGCTGACCTGGCCCGCCATGCGCAGGTGCACGCCGGGGGCCCTGCCCCACACCCGTGTCCGCGCTGCCCGCGACGCTTCTCACGCGCCTACAGCCTCCTGCGCCACCAGCGCTGCCATCGCGCCGAGCTGGAGAGGGCTGCAGCCCTACAGGCGCTCCAGGCCCAGGCCCAGCAGTCGCCACCACCACCTCCGCCGCCCCAGCAGGCAGAGCAGGGGGAAGAAGGGCTTCCATTGCCTGTCCTACACATCAAGGAGGAGCCACCCTCTCCGGGGACCCCACCCCAGTCCCCGCCCGCTCCCCCTGTCTTCCTCAGCGCCTCCTGTTTCGATAGCCAAGACCACTCAGCCTTCGAGATGGAGGAAGAAGAGGCAGACAGCAAAGCTCACCTGCGGGGTCTGGGGGGCCTGATCTCCTGACCCTCCACCCACCCTCTGCCGCTGTTTGAGACCCCCAGTTTGCAATATGGAGGAGGGAAGTTGAAGGAGAGGCACCTCCTCTGTCTACCCACCCCTCCCCTTCAAGCCCTTGACACTAAGGAGAGGGGGCCCCCAGGCCGCCCCTCCCTCCCCATGGCCCCTCCCCTGATCCCTTGATGCTGGTTAGGAACCGCTCACCCCAACACGTGTCTTAAGGCAGGACGACTTGGAAAAGGAGGCACAGGACAGGGATAGAGCCTGGTGGGTATGCCCCCGCCTGCCTGTCCCCATTATACACACTGGACACCATCACCTCTTTGGAACTGCCAGACCCTGGGGGTCCCCAGTGAGCAAAGGTCTGTCCTTGTCCCTTTGTCTGTCTGTGAATAAATGTGAGTTCGTGAAACCCTAGAGAGTGTGGCTGTCTGTAAAGATGGGGGGCTGGCTGAGGGGGTCTGGGGTGAGTCTGGATTTATTCAACAGGCTCTGGGCTTGCATTCAGAGAAGGAAGGCGGCAGGTCCTTACATTAGGGACCACAGGGCCCTCAACCAGGTGAGAAGCTCATGAACCGTAGATTGAGAAGAAACAGGAGTGTGAGAAGATAGGTTGCCTTTAGCACTGTTCTGTGAAACCTGCGCGCACTCATTTGGTAAAGTTCGCCATACCCTTACTCTGTGTCCCACGTGGTGCTGGGATCTGCGGATACTGAGGAGAAGGAAGTCATTCCTTTCCCCTGGAGAAGTTGGAGTTCTGGCGCTGCAACATCCAGCAGAACCTTTTGTGATGATGGAATGTTCTAGATCTTGGCTGCCCAATTCGATATCCACCAGCCATACATGGCTGTTTCTATTTAAATCTAGAATAAGTCAACAAATTTCAAATAATTAGAATGAAATAAAAGTAAAAGTTTGGTTCCTCAGTAACACTGTCTCAAGGGCCTCACCTGGCTGGTGGCTGCCATATTGGACTGAAGATACAGAACATTGCATCAACAGTTCCGTGGGACAGTGCCTCCCTAGATAAACCACTATGCGATATAACGTCGGTATTGAAAGGGCTACCTAGAGAAAACCACGGGACACTATGCTGGCGGTTGGGAGGATGGGTTTCTCTGGCAATGTGACATTAGACTTGAATGAAGACAGCAGGACCCAGACATGAGAAGAGCGCTCCAGGTAGAGGGAACAACAGGGACAAAGACGGGGAGGCAGGAGGGTGCCACACATTTGGAAAACCACAAGCAATTGAGGGTAGGTTGGGAAGTTTCCTCTGGGTGTTATTTTTTGTTTTGTTTTGTTTTGACCCATTTTGTAGTGGAGGGGAAAGATATCTCCCAGCCAATCTTCCTTAAACCCCTTTCTCTTTCCTTCCCTTGACATCCTGCTTTCCCCACTTCCCGCACACCTTCCCTGGCTCTCTGTTGCCCTAGGCAAGTATCAAAAATAACAACAATGACCACTTAGGTGTCTTGCACCTGCAAGAATAGATAAGGGAAAGGTGAGAGCATCCCTGTCTTCCAGGACAACAAGCTGAGGCTCCGAGAGGGAAGGTGGTTTCCCCGGTGTGACAACACCACCAGATGGATCAAAGGAGGGAGGGAGGCTGGGAAGATAGTGCTTGAGGATCAAGGCCAGAGATGATGACCAGCCAGAGCTGCAGAGATTTCCCCCATCGATGAGTTAAGACGTCCTGGCTGAGTGCTTGGAATAGTGCCGGCATGTAGCTAGGCATCAATACGTGTTAGCTCATTTGATCATCCCTGAGTTTGATTCCGGCGCTGGATGTTGGGGATACAGCGTGCGTGGAATGAGACCACCTGGGCACCTGCCCTTGTGAAACTGACAGACCAGCTCAGGAGATGGACTATAATCAAATATTGGCACAAATAAATCAAGGCTACCGAATGAGACAGGTTCCCCAAAGAACTGGATCCTATGAGAAGCTATCACCAAACCTCGAGTGTCGGGGAGATGGGAGGCTGGGGTATGCTTTTATGACTTCAAAGCCACTTCCTCTCCAGGAACTTTCAGTGGCTCCCTATTAGCATGTCGAAATGTGGGCCCCCAGTTAGTAAGAGCCAGACACCTGATCAGCACAATGTCATGGACAAAACCTGTCGAGGGATGGAAGGATAAAGCCCTATTTACAGAAGGGACAAATGGAGGCTTAAAGTGAAGAAGTCATTTGTCCTACTTCAGTATCACTACCACACATCGAGCCCTTCCTATTACAAGAGTTAGCCATGGAAAGGGCTAACGACAGAGCTTGGCATTGGTCAGAAGGTGTTGCTGCTGTTGGTCTGGTTTTGTTCTCACAGCCGGGTACATGCATGCTCTCAGCGAATCCTTGCTGCCTCCACATTCTCCAGGGGCGGAAATGGAATCCAGAGAGGTCTCTTGTCCCAGATCTCACAACTATGAAACGGCAGACCTGGGACCCAAACCCAGGCTCGACTGGCTGCACACCCTGAGTCCTTAGCTAGGCCGTGTAACCCTCATGATCGGCTCCCACCACACAACCCACTTTCAAGCTCCCTTCCCACACACTCCTGGTCTCCAGGCCCGGAGGCCCCCACCCCTGCTCTATGGGTTTGACCACCACCTTTCCCCTACCTGTGTGACCTGCTGCCTCGGGGGAGAAACGTTCCCAGAACAAAATACGAAAGTGACGAAAAGAAAAAGGCCTTAGAGATGGAGCCTGGCTCTCCCATTTGTAGATGAAAACACTGAGGCCCAGGTTCATGGGACAGACACAAGGAAATGATAAAGTCACCAAACGATGACAATTATTGAAGTAGCAACAGTCATGTACGGAACCCCATCATTTGTCTTTGACATATTTTACATATATGCTTGCAACCACATTTGTTAATAATAAAAATACATTTCTTGAGTATTTACCCTACATCTGTTTTTAAGGAGATCGCACAGATTAGCTCATTTAATTCTTACAGCAGCCCCATAAGTTAGATACAATTATGGGCACTGTTTTTTGTTTTAATTTTTGTTTTTCTTATACATCTTTATTGCAGTGTCATTGACATATAGAATTCATCTTTTTTAAGTGTGCAATTCAATGATTTTTAATAAATGTACAAAGTGGTGCAACTATCCCACAATCCAATTTTAGAACACTTCTATTGCCCCAAAAAGATATCTCATGCCCATTACTAGTCATTTCCCATTCCCACCGCCTGCTCCAGGCAACAACTAATCTACTTTTTGTCTCTACAGATTTACCTATTCTGGACAGTTTATGTAAATGGAATCATGCAATATGTAGCTTTGGTGACTGCCTTCTTTCACTTGGTATAATGTCTTCAAGGCTCATGCACATTGTAAAGTGTATCAGTACAGTATTTCATTTCCTTTTATAGCTGAATAATATTCCATTGTATGGATAGACCACATTTTGCTTATTCATTCATTGGTAGATGGGTGTGTGGATTGTTTCCACTCTTTGGCTGTTTGAGTAATGCTGCTATGAACATGCATGTACCAGTCTTTGTGTGGGCATATGTTTCCATTTCTTTTGGGCAGATTTCTAGGAGCGGAATTGTTGTGCTGTGTGGGAAGTCTGTGGTTCACTTTTTAAGAAAGTGCCAGACTGTTTCCCAAAGTGGCTGTACCATTTACAGCCTCTCTAGCAATGAAAAGAGTTCCATCCAGGCCCCGTTTTCCTCAGGAGGAAACTCAAGGGTGGAGATATGAACTGACTTAGCCAAGGCCACACAGCTAGTAAGTAGCATAGCTGGACATGACCCCAGGCGTCATGGTTCCAAAGCCCGTGCTCTTAACCCTAACATGATTCATCCTTACCCTACTCATTCATTCACTCACTCAATCTTCCTAAAACTATTTACTGAGCCTCTACTATGTGCCGGGCACTGTCCTATGTGCTGCTCACTCATTGGTTAACAAAACAGATAGATTCCTCCCCATGTGGGTCTTCCATTCTAGTGAGAGAAATCAGGCAAGAAGACAACAAGCAAGTAACTTAGAAAGCATCTTACTAGGGACTAGGCCGGGTGCGGTGACTCACGCCTGTAATCCTAGCACTCTGGGAGGCCGAGGTGGGAGGATCTCTCAAGGTCAGGAGTTTGAAACCAGCCTGAGCAAGAGCGAGACCCCATCTCTACTAAAAATAGAAAAATTAATTGGCCAACTAAAATATATATAGAGAAAAAATTAGCCAGGCATGGTGGCGCGTGCCTGTAGTGCCAGCTACTCGGGAGGCTGAGGCAGGAGGATCGCTTGAGCCTAGGAGTTAGAGGTTGCTGTGAGCTAGGCTGATGCCAAGGCACTGTAGCCCAGGCAACAGATCGAGACTCTGTCTCCAAAAAAAAAAGCATCTTACTAGGAACTAAATGCTGGGGAGAAAGATGGCATAGGACCAGGGAGGTGGAACTGCAGGTCTGCAGGAGAGAGCCTGAGTCCAGTCCCAGGGGCAGGGCCCCGCTAGTGCAAACATCCTGGGGCAGGCATGTGACCAGAGTGTTCAAGGAGCAGTGAGAACAGCAAGGCTGGAGGGAAGTGAAAGAGGGAAGAAGGGAATGAGAGGAGAGGTGCCCAGGGAGGCGAGGGGTGCAAGGTCAGGTAGGGACTCCTAAGGACTCTGGTTTCTACTCCAAGTGAGCTGGGGAGCCTTGGAGGGGGTCCTGCAGAGGCTGCCAGAGAGACTGGAGGTGCAATTTCAGCCAGGGCGGTCGCGGAGGGCCTCTGCGCTGGGGGAGACTTGATCCCAATGAGTCAGGGAATTGAGCATGGGAAGTGCTGAGCTGGGGCACCCCTACTTTCCCAGGGGAGATCTGAGGGGACTCTCACACACCCACAGACACCCAGAGATGAAGAGCTGGGCCTGCAACCCCAGTGCCCAGCCATCCGTTCCGTGAGCCAGACCAGGAGGCCACCGCCTCCCACTGCCCTGCTTCCAGCCTCCCTCTGGGCTTGGAATTCAGCCTCAGAGGCCAAGTCCTGGCACCTCCTCCAGTTCCTTATCTCACCACGCCCAGCACTGTGCCTGGCACAGACCTGGGCTCCATAAATATTTGCTGCCACTCACCCAGCTGCTCCCAGCTTCCCCAGCCCCCACCGCCCTCCCTTTGCACCCAGGGGCCTTCGTCCAAGCTGTGCCCTGCCTTGGCGAATCAGCTCTGTGGTCTCAAGGAGGGAGGGGGCTGTTCATGGAAGTAGATGTGGACCCAGGAAGAGGGAAGGGACCCACCTAAGGTCACCAGGAGATGGAGGGATTGGGAGGGAGAGGGAGAGGCAGAGAAGGAGACGGCGGGGGGCGGGGAGAGAGGAGAGAGAGGAAGCTGGGCCGCCTCCAGACTTCTAATAGTGGGATAATAACTGTAGCTACTATTTACTATCTCACCCATTCGCCAGTGCCAGGCACTTCACACACATTATTAACTTGTTTAATCTCCACAACCCTGTCGGCTCCTAGCACAGGCCATGCTCTCTCCTCTGACGGCCTTGGCAGGTGATTTCCCTCACCCAGAATAACCCCTTAGCCTTCCCTTCAGGCCCCCCTTTAAATGCCCAACCCAAGACCTTCCCCACCTCTTCCCCAACAGCTCATCCCTCTCTGTCAATCCCGGTTGTGGGCAGGATTCTAAGATGGTCCCCAAGATCCCCACTCCCGAGGTGGACACATCTCTTCTCCCAGTCCCTCAATCAGATGCTGACCTGGGTGCCACTGTGCAGGGTTCTGGCAGGTAGAGTTAGGATTCCAGATCAGCTGACTTTAGGATAGGGAGAGGCTCTTTGGTGGGCCTGGACTAATCAGGTGACCCTTCAAAAGGAACAAAGCTTTTCCTGAAGTGTGTGTGAGGCAGGATTCTATGCAGAGGGATTCTGCATTGCTGGCTTTGAAGGAGAAGGGGACCACATGGCAGGCTATGCAGGCAGCCTCTGAAAACTGAGAGTAGGGCCGGGCGCGTTGGCTCACGCCTGTAATCCTAGTACTCTGAGAGGCTGAGGCAAGAGGATTGCTCAAGGTCAGGAGTTCAAGACCAGCCTGAACAAGAGCGAGACCCTGTCTCTACTAAAAATAGAAAGAATTAAATTGACCAACTAAAATATATAGAAAAAATTAGCTGGGCATGGTGGCGCATGCCTGTAGTCCCAGCTACTGGGGAGGCTGAGGCAGGAGGATCGCTTGAGCCCAGGAGTTTGAGGTTGCTGTGAGCGAGGCTGATGCCACGGCACTTTAGCCCTGGCAACAGAGTGAGACTCTGTCTCAAAAAAAAAGAAAAAATCGAGAGTGGGTTCTGGCCGACAGCCAGCAAGGAAACGGGAAACTCAGTCCTATGGCCACAAGGAACCGAATGAATTTGGAAGAGGACTGTGGGCTCCAGAAGAGAGCGTAGCCCAGTTAGCACCTTCATTTCAGCCTGGTGAGACCCCAAGCAGAGAGCCCAGTCATGCCGTACCACTGTGGTCCCCAACCCCTGGGCCGTGGACTGGTACCAGTCCGTGCCCTGTTAGGAAGCGGGCTGCACAGCAGGAGGCGAGTGAGAAAAGCTCCCCTTCACTCACCATCCCCCCTACACCGGCCGGTGGAAAAACTGTCTTCCATGAAACTGGTCCCTGGTGCCAAAAATGTTGGGGACCACTGCCAGACTCCTGGACCACGAAAACTGTGAGCTAACAAATGGGTGCTGTTGGAAGCTGCCACATTTGTGGAAATCTGCTATGCAGCATAGAAAATAATGCGGTCTCCCTGTTTTGTTTCCTTCCTGGCGCATACCATCAAAGTTGGCTTCTTTGTTTGTTTAAAGCGTTTCGAATCCATCAATCGGTGTTAGTTTCCTAGGCCACAAGGAAAGTGCCACAACAAAGTAACACAAGTCAGGTGGCTTAGAACAACAGAAATTGTCTCACAGTTTTGGAGGCCAGAAGTCTGAGATCGAGGTGTCCGTGGGGCTGCGCTCCCTCTGAAACCTTCCTTGCCTCGTCTGAGCTTCTGGTGGTTGCCAGCAATCTCTGGCCTGCCGGGGCTTGCAGCTGCCTCCCCTCAACCTCTGCCTTCATCGTCACACGCATCCTTCCTGTGTGCATGCCTGTGTTCAAATTTTCCCCTTCTTATGTGGACACCAGTCATATTGGAGCAGAGCTCATCCTACTCCAGGATAACCTCATCTTAATTACATCTGCAGCAGCACTATTTCAAATAAGGTCACATTCTGCAATACTGAGGGTTAGGCCTGCAGTGTATCTTTTGGGGGGGCTGCAAAATTCAACCCACAACACCATCCTACCTGCACGTGCAACTTACCAGGATGCAAACATTGGCAGAGTTTTACAGCTGGGTTCCTAGAGCCTAACACGTAACAGATGCTCAAAAATTTTTTTTGTTAAATTAGTTAATGAATTATTTTTCTGGGCTGCTTTCCTCACTGTCTCCTTCTCATTTGCTCTTCATTTTAGTTCATCCACTGGCCATCCCTCAGCCCTCACTAGAGCATGAGGGTCACCATCGTGTCCCCAGCACCTGATGCATGGGAAATACACAGCACATCATTGCTCAACAAAGGAGTGGGGTGAGCATTATAACCTATTCCACCCCCATTTTACAGAGGAGGAAAATGAGGTTCAGAAAGGGCAAGTGACTTGTTCAAGGTCACAAAGGGAAGTAGCAGAGAAAGTTTCAGTCAAGACTGACTTAATTATCAGTACCTGTTCCAATAATAATAATAATGGTAATGGCCAATAGCTAACACTTACATAGTACTTATTATGTCAAAGTCCTTTATATGCTGCAGTGGGCAGCTTCCGACACAAGCCCCAAGGACCCCTGCCTCCTGGTGTTCACACTCTTGAGTAATCCTTTTCCCCTGGACCTAGTGACTCCTAATAAATAGAATGAGGCAAAAGCAATGGATGTCACTCTCAAGATTAGGTTATAAAGGACTGTTACTTCCTTCTCTTGCTTCTCTCTCTCTCTCCCCCCGTCTCCTGTTTGGCTTCCTTGCTTTGATGGAACCAGCTGCCACACTGTGGGCTGCCCCATGGAGAAGCCCCGTGGCACAGAACTGAAGGCAACTTTCATCCGACAGCCAGAGAGTAAGTGAGACCCTCAGTCCAACAGCCTGTTAGAAACTGACTCTAGACATGAGTGAGCTTAGAAGCAGATCTCTCCCGAGTCGAGCCTTCAGATGAGACCTCAGCCCTGCTGCTACCTTGATGGCAGGCTTGTGAGAGTCCCTGAAGCAGAGGACCCAGATAAGCTGTGTCCAGCCTCCTGACCCAGAGAAATCACACAATATGAAATGTATGTTGTTTTGAGTGAGTAAGTTTTGGGGATAAATGAATACACATGTATTAACCCATTTAATTTCCATAGCAAGCCTATGTGATTTATACTATTATCATCTTCATTTTACAGAGAAGGAAACTGAATGAGGCACAGAGAAGCATAAATGTTTGTCCAAGGGTAGTAAGTGGCAGGGCTGGGGTGCAAAAGCAGCCAGCCTGGCTCCAGGGCTCACAGTCTTAGCCACCACACTCTTGTTCTTAAGTTGTTGTTAAATACTGACTGCCGTTTGTCAAAGGCTTTCCCTTAACCAGTTCCTTCGCAAGGTTCTCTGCATGTGTCTAGTCTTCACAGTCGCTCCATGTGATATATCTTCATTTTCCTAGAATTATTTATATTTTTGAATTTCAGTTGCAGAGGGTGGTGTTGATGGCACATTGACATCACTGGTCCTTGTCATTGCCAAATTGCAGCCTGGCCGGGAGAGAGCTGGCCCACCTAATACCTGCCCTTTCACATCTTCGAGTAACCTGCTGAAGCCTCCACTTGGCTGAGCCCAAAGAAAAGCCAGATGGAGTCCAGTTGTCTCCATACCTTCCAGTTAGGGCAGGTCACCTGGACAGAGAGGAGACTTGGATGGGAAACAGAAGGTAGCAGCATCTCCAGATTGCCTGTTCCCCTCCCCATACACAACGTGGCAAAGGGCTGTGGGAAAATCTCTCGGGGGTGTGTACCCGGAAGAGGAATCAGACTCGGGTCGGGTCTCACTTCCACTGAATCTTCCATCTCATTCACCAGTCTACGCTCCCCCAGCAATGCTTCCGGGTCCCCATTTTCCCACACCCCCAACCATTTCCTAACATCTGCCTATCAGATGGGTGTCGAATGGAATCTCCCCGCAGTAGCTTACCGGGTTGTGGGAGATGGTGGGCGCGGTCTGCCCCAGATGCAGGCAATGAAGAGGACATTGGCAGAGGGTGCAACAACAGTAATAAAACTGACCAAAACTTCGGGCTGCTTTGCACTTTGACCAAGTGCTGGCAATTGTAAACAACGTCCGTGATAAAATACTCCTCCCTGAAAAACACCTTTCATTGGTCTAAACATTTGCTGCTGCTGCTGTTGCTGCTGTTATCATGAAGTTTTAAATATATACAGATATGTTTGCATGTATATATGCATACATATATACATATACACAAATGTGCATATATACATAGATAATTATTACATCTTTATTATTTTTAATTACTTATCCTTTAGTAAGCATTGTATTACACACAGAAGTTAATTCAGATTTCAGTTTTACAGCTGGCCCTATAGCAAGGACACCTCCTGGCTGGCTCGGTGAGACAGTTGCTTCTTTCTGACGTTTGGGTAGACTAAAAAAATTAAAGAAAAAAAATAGCAAGGACATGCATTCATTTTGGGAGGAAGTTCTTAATGGTTTGAATCGTTCAGGTTCAATATATATGCAATTTTTGCCTCCAGTACCCATGGTGCTACACATTCCTGCTTTGTTGAAAATGCTCATTTTGAAATAAACATTGGCAACACAGTGATTGCAAAGAGAAAGACACAGAGTTAGAGTAACTTCCATTCTGCCCTTCCACAAGGTCCCTGGGACTCAAATTTGTGTATAAAGTTTATAATATCAAAGCAGAGTGCCAACTGCCAGGTGCAATTTTTTTGATGTGATAAGTGAAAATTTTAGCTCTTACCTGAGATACTTACTGAATTTGAATTAACACCTCCAAAATTGAAAAATATTCTTCTTTTTCCATCTCTAATTGTTTCAAACTAAAAAACAAATCTGGACAAGGATGACAAATGGTGACGGGAAATAGTTTTGTTACACATGGGAGAGTTTCTTATGGAACTAAACATACTCTTGGCATACAGTTCAACAATCAAATTTCTTGACATCTGCTCAAATGAATTGAAAACTTATGTCCACGAAAAATCCCACCTGTGGCTGGGCGCGGTGGCTCACGCCTGTAATCCTAGCACTCCGGGAGGCTGAGGCAGGTGGATCGCTCAAGATCAGGAGTTCGAAACCAGCCTGAGCAAGAGCGAGACCCGTCTCTACTAAAAATAGAAAGAAATTAATTGGCCAACTAAAACTATATAGAAAAAATTAGGCGGGCACTGTGGCGCATGTCTGTAGTCCCAGCTACTTGGGAGGCTGAGGCAGGAGGATTGCTTGAGCCCAGGAGTTTGAGGTTGCTGTGAGCTAGGCTGATGTCATGACACTCTAGCCTGGGCAACAGAGTGAGACTCTGTCTCAAAAAAAAAAAAACAAAAAAAAAACTTATGTCCACACAAAATCCCACCTGTGAACGTTTATAGCAAGCTCATTCATAATGGTCAAAACTTGGAAGTAACCGAATTCGTAAATGAACATGTGAATTCGTAAATCAGCTGGTGCACATCCGTGCAATGGGATATCATTAAGCAATGAAAAGAAATGAGTTATCGAGCCATGAAAAGATATGGAAGAACCTTAAATGCATATTACTGCATGAAAGAAGCCAACCCGAGGAGGCTACATACTGCTTCATTCCAATCTACGACATTCTAGAAAAGGCAAAACTATGGGGACAGTGAAAAGATCAGTGGTTGCTGGGGGAGGGAGGGATGAACAAGTGGAGAACAGAGGGTTTTAGGGCAGTGAAGTATGATACCATGATAGTGGATACATGTCATTAAACATTTGTCAAAGCCCACAGAATCTACAACAGCAGGAGTGAGCCCTCACATAGACTATGGACTGTGGGTGGTAATGATGTGTCTACTAGGTTGGTTGATTGTAACAAATACACCACTCTGGTGGGGTCGTTGACAGCAGGAGAGGCTGTGCCTGTGTGTGTGGCGGAGAGGATGTGTAGGAACTCTCTGTACCTTCCGCTCAATTGTACTGTGAACCTAAAACTGCTCTAAAAAATAAAGTCTGGGCCGGGCACGGTGGCTCACGCCAGTAATCCTAGCACTCTGGGAGGCCGAGGCGGGCAGATCGCTCAAGATCAGGAGTTAGAAACCAGCCTAAGCAAGAGCGAAACCCTGTCTCTACTAAAAACAGAAACAAATAAATTGGCCAACTAAAAAAAAAATATATAAAAAAATTTAGCCAGGCATGGTGGCGCATGCCTGTAGTCCCAGCTACTTGGGAGACTGGGGCAGGAGGATCGCTTGAGCCCAGGAGTTTGAGGTTGCTGTGAGCTAGGCTGATGCCACGGCACTCTAGCCCCGGCAAAAGAGTGAGACTCTGTCTCAAAAAAATAAATAAATAAATAAAGTCTGATATCATAAATGAAAGAAAGGAAAAAGAAAACGCCACAAATCAAGAAAGAGATGCTACTGATTATTACATGATTATTACTGAAAATAGTTCTGTTATATACAAGAGGAGGGGTGTTAAAAACAATCTGAGTGTCCAACAGGTCACGTTTGCTGTGGTCTCTCTCTTACTAGAATGCAGACTCTGCCAGGCCAGTTTCTTTTTTTAGAGCTTTATGGAGATGTAATTCACATACCATACAATTCCCCCACTTAAAGTGTACAAATCAGGTGGGGTGTGGTGCATGCCTGTAGTCCTAGCTATAGGGAGGCTGAAGCAGGAGGAGTTCTTGAGCCCAGGAGTTCCAGGCTACAGTGAGCCATGATTGATTTATTACTTATAAATATTAATAAAGTGTACAAATCAATGGTTTTTGGTATAGTCACAGAGTTGTGCAACTATCAACATAGTCAATTTTAAAACATTTTCATCACCCCAAAAAGGAACATTGCACCCCTTAGCTGTTACCCCAATACTCCACTCCCTGCCCCCCAAGACCGAGGCAGCCACTAATCTGCTTCCTGTCGCTATAGGTCTGCCTGCCAGAGCTGGGTGTTGTTAGCTTTGCTGGCTGCTCTGACCCAGAACCTGCAACACTGCTTGATATATGGTAGCAGGGTAGGCGTTCAATGCTTATTTAATTAATCTCCTTGTTTTAATTGGAATCCCAGGCACGGCTGGACTGGCCTCTTGTTTACCCATTCGCTGGGTCTCTGTCCAGAGGCCCTTTCCCCCGCCCCACCCATTGTCCCATCAAGACCATTTGGAGCCACTTCTGGGCTCCCCGCTGTCACCTCTGTTCAAGCAAGTATACCCCGTTTTATAACTGCCTGCATTCTGGTTGATGGTATCTTCCAGACACCCGCAGGGCAGGGATAGATTCTGTCAGCCTATCTCCCAGGGCCCAGCCCCAGCTCAGGAAATGTGTGTTGAATTTGAACTGAAACGAGAGAAGTCAGCAACCTTGACCTACATCTGGCCCCAGCTCCTGGCCCACAAACATCGACAAATAGCAGAGAGGCCGAGGGTGTGAAAGGCAGAGTCGGACTGAGCATGTGAGTTCCCTCCGCTGCTGACCTGCCGAAGGACCCTGGGAGGAGATTTAATCTCCACGAGTCTCCCTTTCCTCGACTATGAAACAGCGCTAATAATAGGACCACCTCCCTGGGGTGCTGTGAGGATTAGCACCGGGGCTGACATTACCCAGTGTCCAGTCAATGCTCGATATAATTATTGTTAATCACATGGGATTTACGAAGCCGTTACACACCCACTGCCTTTGGCTGTCCGTCCATCCCTTCGTTCCTCGCACGTTTCCTGAGAAAAGAATCCAGTGTGTGCTGGACACTCTGAGTCCTTCCGTGTGACTGAGGTCGGGGGGGAGATGGGGTGGGTGGGAAATAAGGTGGAGCAGGCGCCAGCTCCAGAAGGGCTCAGAGGCCCAGCTGGGGAGCTTGGACTCTAGCCAGAGGGCAGTAGGGAGCCATGGGAGGCTGTTGAGAATGAGAGGCACCCAAGTGAACCCAAGTGTTATTATTATTATTATTATTATTTTTGAGACAGAGTCTCACTCTGTTGCCCGGGCTAGAGTGCCATGGCATCAGCCTAGCTCACAGCAACCTCAAACTCCTGGGCTCAAGCAATCTTCCTGCCTCAGCCCCCCGAGTAGCCGGGACTACAGGCATGCACCACCATGCCTGGCTAATTTTTTCTATATATTTTAAGTTGGCCAATTAATTTCTTTGTATCTTTAGTAGAGACGGGGTCTCGCTCTTGCTCAGGCTGGTTTTGAACTCCTGACCTTGAGCGATCTGTCCGCCTCGGCCTCCCAGAGTGCTAGGATTACAGGCATAAGCCACCGGGCCCGGCCAGAACCCAAGTGTTATTAACAGAAAGATACCTTTGGGGTAGCGAGTGGGGCACTCCAGGGGAGAGACTGGAGGCTGGGAAGCGGCTGGGGCAATGGTCCCCATGGGAGAGGAGAGCAGGAGGCCTGGAGAGCCGCCCGCTGGGGGCGGAGAGTGTGATGGTTCTTAGCCTGTAGTCTCCAGGCTTCCAGAGAGACCCGATGATGGATGCACTTCAGCGGGCTCTTTAATCCCCAATGTTGTTGGCCAAACTGTGTGTTTCCGTTTCTACAAAAGTAAATAGAAACAAGGCAAAAATAGTCTTGATGACATGTTTTCTTTCACTCAACGCAGTCGATTCTCCTTGTTTATGGCAGTTGTGTTCCATAAAGTTGCTGATAACATCAAATTGCCAAATACAGAGCCTCTGCCCCTGGGGGAAGTACAGGCTTGGGTTCCCGAAAGTCTCCGGTCACAACATTTTCATCGTCCAATCAATACATAACTTTGTTTATTTGTGTGTTTCTGTTTAAAGACAACTTTTAGGCTGGGCATGGTGGCTCATGCCTGTAATCCCAGTGCTTTGGGAAGCCGAGGTAGGAGGATCCCTTGAGGCCAGGAGTTGGAGACCAGCCTGGGCAACATAGCAAGACGTCATCTCTACAAAAAATTTAAAAACTTAGCTGGGCTTGGTGGTGTGCACCTGTAGACCCAGCCCTTGGGAGGCTGAGGCAGGAGGATCGCTTGAGCCCAGGATCGAGGCTGCTGTGAGCTATGATCAGACCACTGCACTCCAACTGGGGTGACAGAGTGAGACCCTGTCTCTTAAAAAACAATTTTAAAAAAGACACATTTTAAATATATACATTGTTGATTCACTGACATCGACCTCATGGCCACCAGTGGTATAACTCATACCCCAAAACAGCTCATTTAACACATGGATTTTCTCTGTATGGCACCTCCCAGCCTCCCTGGAGCACTCAAGGAACCTTTGACAGCACCTTGGCACTAAGCTTGGGGGCCATTTTAAACTGCAGAATCACCAACAAAATGCACAACAATGAGAACATCATGGCACTAGCATGAAAATGACCCTTGTTTATAGGATGGGCTGAAACAAAAAGGCAGAATGTCACCTTGTTCACCTCAGCTGGGGACGTGTACATTCGTAACTCAGATTTTTCACAGTTCTGTGAATGCCACAAAAGCGCTGGGCTTTTGTTGTTGTTTCCCCTTATTATTATTTATTTTAAATTGGCAAATAAAGCTCATGCCTGTAATCCTAGCACTCTGGGAGGCCGAGGTGGGCGGATCGCTCAAAGGTCAGGAGTTCGAAACCAGCCTGAGCAAGAGGGAGACCCCATCTCTACTAAAAATACAAAGAAATTAATTGGCCAACTAAAAATATATAGAAAAAATTAGCTGGGCATGGTGGCACATGCCTGTAGCCCCAGCTACTTGGGAGGCTGAGCCAGAAGGATCGCTTGAGCCCAGGAGTTTGAGGTTGCTGTGAGCTACGTTGATGCCACAGCACTCTAGCCTGGGCAACAAAGTGAGACTCTGTCTCAAAAAAAAAAAAATTGGCAAAGAAAGATCATATATGTTTATCATGTACAGCTTGATTTCTTTTTAGAGACAGGGTCTCACTCTGTTGCCCAGGCTGGAGTGCAATGAGCTATCAATACGATGGCACAATCATAGCTCACTGCAGCCTTGAACACCTGGGCTCACCAGCCCAAGTACCTGGGACTACAGGCTCGCATCACTGCACCCCAATAATGTCATTTTATATATATATGCATATATACGTACACACACACGTGCGTGCACACACACACACACTGTGGATTGGCTAAATCAAACCAATTAACATGCATTACCTCATCATGTACATATCATTTATTTGCAGTGAGAACACTTAAAATCTACTCTCTTAGCAATGTTTAAGTATACAGTACCTTGTTATTAACTATAGCACCATATTGATTTGGGGGTTACCAATACATGTTAGGGAGTGGTCAAATATGCACATAATGAGATCCATTGTATACCCCCAACCTTATCCTATCAACATGTAATTGGTATAAAAATTATCAAGGAGATAATCCTTTTGATTCTCTTTTCCAAACTCGGAGTCTATTTTATGCTGACAGCACAACTCAATTCAGAACAGCCATGTTTCAAGCGCGTAAGAGCCACACATGGCCAGCGGTTTCCATAGGAGGCAGTGCAGATTCTAGCTTTCCTCAGATTCTTACAGGGTTCTATGAATTCAAACAAATAAAAATAAAAAACAGATGCCAGATGCAACCACCCTGGAGAGCCATGTGACACATCTAAGAAAGCCACACACTCTCCTATCCTCTGACCCAGGAATTCCACTTTAAGGCCAATGCCCCAGGGGGAAAAAAAAAAGGTGCCACTTAGCGCAAGGCAACACGTATAAGAATATTCTTTGCTCCCCTGTGCATAGGAGCACAGTATTGGAGAACCCCAAAGCCCAGTATCAGAAGCGTGGATCCACCGAAGACCATACGTCCACACCCTAGAGTGTTAAACATCTTTGCAAAGGGCATAACCTGAGCTACATGTGACAACCCTGGGGAAACTCACAAGCTCAGTGTGGAGCTGGAGAGGACAAAAGCAAGCTGCCCAAAGGTCGGGGACGTGATACTATTTATACAACATTAAAAACATGCAAGGCGATACTCTCCAGCAATGATGGATTTATACATATGTAGCAAAAGTCTTTATTTATTTGTTTATTTTTAATTTGTTTTTTTAAGGTGAAACACTGGGAGTGGAGGAGCAACAAAGAAATCTGAAACTGGTTGTGATCAATTTGTTGTAAACACCACTGCCAGGACCAGCTGCAAAAGTCTTTTTTAATCAAAGAATAACAAACACCTCATTTGGGAGAGTGGTTGCTTCTGGGAGGGAAGGGAAGGATCTGGGAAGGAGAGCTTTCACCAAGGATTTCAATTATCTTTGGAAAGTTATATTTCTCAATCAGGGTGGTGGATATGTGCAGGGATGCTCGTTATATTTGGGGGGCTATTTTTGGTGTGTGTATGCCCGAAATATTTCATTGCATGGAGAATCACAGCGAGGTTTTGCGCTGTGTGTGAGCAGGTCAGAGATGATAAGAGTCAGCCCGTGTGGCCTGTCTGTGCCTTGGAAGATAATAATTCTTATATCATAGGTAGATAGATGATGAGCATTAAACGAGATTATTGTACAGGTGTGTAAAGCTCCCAGGAAAGTGCCTGGCCCGTAGTGACGGCTGTAAGAGGATTTGTTAATGATAATGATAATAATATGAAGCACCCAGCTATACTCAGTGCTATGGTTTGTGTTTTCATCCATTATCGTATTTAACAATATTTGTTCAAAGTATGTACGGTGTAGTAGAGAGAAAACAGCATGACTGTCTCAAAACGGGAGCAAAGGCAGCCCGGCTTTGTCCAGAAGGTTAGTTAATTGCACCACGATGATTGTTAAAGGCCAAGATTTTGATTTACTAGTTTACAGTTGTATTCGTTCCGGCACAAAACAAATTAATTTAATGTTACGGCTTCTGTTCTTTTCTCTTTCTTTTTTTCTTTTTTGGCCTGAGGATGGGATGGGATGGGATGGTGGGTGGGGTAACTCAACAATCGTCAAAGTGTAAATTAATTTTTTACGTGTTCTTTCAGTATATATTTTATTCATTGAATTTACTTGAAAATATGTATAATATATGTAACATATTATATATGAGATATACTACAGTTTATATAATTTACTATATATGGTGGTATATCTCATATAATTGTATTAGATAGAATATCATTGTAACATACATTATATTATGCATTATAAATATTAAATTTTTTTAACAATACTGCTCTGGGTAGGAGCTGCAATTACCTTCATTTCATACAGGAGGAAACTGAGGCACAGAGGCAGTTGGACATTTGTCGGCATTAACTGGCCTGGCCAGGAGTGGACAAAGCCCAGAGAGGGTCACAGAAGGAGCCCTTGGGGTCTGGGGACAGGAGGCGTGGGGTGGGGGAGAGGTGCAAGGCTGGAGGCCAGCTTTAAAGAGGGGTGTGTATGTGCCCTGAGATCAGGACTGGAACCTCCCCCACCCACACCTGCACGCTGAGGTCACTTGGGGTGACCCCGCAGAGTGGCGTTACTAAATGGGGAGGTGCAAAGCTCCCCGGATCATCGGTGAGTCTCTGGGGGAGGGCTGGGGAGGGCTGGAGGCCTGCAGCCTCCCCTCTCACTCTCCTCTCAGGGGACCCAGGTGGCCGGCCCTCTAGCCTGACCTTTCAGCTTTAGTGTAGCAGATGCCTCTGCAGTCGCGGCAGCCCCGTGCCGTGCCGTGCACAGCCAACCCCCGGGCCCGGATGAAGGAAGTCGGCTCGAGCGGGCACCTGAGGTCTGTCTCCCAGACGCTGAGGGGCAGGGGGCAGAGAGGAGCCCTGAGACCCCAGACCCTCCCCGAACCCCAGCTGTGCCTCTCCCTGGCCGTGTCTCTGTGGCCAGTGACTCTGTTTCTTCATGCCTCAGTTTCCCAATCAGTACGTTGGAAACCATCATTCTACTCACCCAGGGCATTGGGAGGACTCCACAAAGTCTTGGATGAATGAGAGAGAGAGAGAGAGAGAGAGAGAGAGAGAGGGAGGAGCCCAGGCCTGGCACCCTGTAACCATCAAGTCAATAATCATCATTGTATTATTTTATTTTAAATTTTCGAATAAGTAACACACACGCATGGGAAAAAATTCAAATCATGCAAAAAGCACAGTGTTTAAAAAGTTCCCTGAGAGACATGTAGGATATGGATTCCTGACTCAACTAATGTAAATAAGGACTTAAAAAGAAAGAGAGACAGAGAAAGAAATTGAACACAGACTGGTTATTAGCCGATTTCAATAAATTATTGTTAATGTAATTAAATATGATACTTGTAGTGGAGGTGGAAATTTTTCTTACTTCTATGGAGAGATGTGCACCCAAGTGTCTTGGAACAATTTATCCTGATGCCTGCGGTTTATTTTGTAACTTGCAGTTTTTTATGAGGGAAACTTTCAAACATAACCAAAAATAGAGACAGCAAGGAAATGAGCCCCTCATAACACTTACCTGCCCACCCCACACACACACTTTTATTTTCTTTTGCTGGACTATTTTAAAGCAAATACATGTCATTTCTACCCAAGAAGATTTCAATAGGTTATAATTTCCTTTAAAATAATTTGTGTGCCCCCAGCGTTCTTCCTGCTTTTCTGTGGGTTTACAGCTTTTCCCAAGCTACCCCCGGAAAATCCAAAGAGCAAAGGAAGTCCCACCTCTGCCCCCACTCGAGCCCTGTCCAGCTCCCCCGCGGCCAGCAGCAGGGCCAGTTTCCTGTGGATCGTTCCAGAGCCTCCCCAAAGCTGTTGTTGCTGCGTCTTTATTAATAGCAGGGTTGTAGTAGTGGTGGAAACACTAGTGGGGCAGGCGTCAGGCCTCTGAGTCACACAGACCTGGCCCGGGGCCTGCTCCCCTCCTGACCTGTGTAAGGCGATCGCCTCTCGGAACCTCAGTTTCCTGGTCTGTGAACTGGGGATGAATAACTGACCCCTCGGGCAGCTGGGAGTATCCAGTGCGAAGCCCCCACATCAGGCCAGGCTCAGGCAGGTGCTGAGACATGAGAGCACCTCCGTCCCCAGCACGGCTCATGGCTATCTGAGCTCCCGGGTCTGAGGGAGGAGGGGCTGGGGGCCTGGATCCCTGGGTCTGAGGGAGGAGGCACTGGGGGGCCGGACTGCCAGGTCTGAGGGAGGAGGCCCCGGGACCTGGCCCCCTGGTGTTAAGGAGCAGGGCTTTGGGAACAGTCCCCTGGTTCCTGGACACCAGCACTCCGGGCCCCTGAAGGAAGACAGAAGCGCTCAGCCCCAGGCCTGTCGTCCCAGCTCAGGTGTGTGACTCTTTCCCACCTTTCTCCTCCGTCCTCAGGCCTGGACCTAGGGGGTTCACAATATGTTTTGTCCCCTCTGTCCTGGGACCAGAGCCCAGAGTCCAAGCCGGTCTAAGTTTGGAAGGGAGAGGGAGGGGGCAGCGGCCAGACTGGGTGAGGGAGGGGTGTGGGGGACAGGATGTCTCTGTCTCTGAGCTGTCACACACACCCCTGTCCAGGGCCCAGAGAAAGGGAGGGACAAAGGCTTTGAGAGAGAGTCAGGAACAAAGCGAAGAGGAGACAGACACAGAGACACGGGGCACAGCGAGATACCCAGAGGGAGGCAGAGAGAGGGGCAAACACAGGCAGAAAGAGGGAAGGAAGGAGGCAGAAAACAGAGAGTGGGGACCCCCTGATAGGCAGAGTTGGTGGTTGAAGAGTGGGCAGAGTGTGGGGGCAAGAGAGGGCTGGGGACCAACAGAGACAGGACAGGGAGAAGGAGTCCAGCCCGAGACCCCCGGGTGGGCTGCAGACAGGGAGGGTGGCGGGAAAGATTCACGTAGAAGTGGAAAGAGGCTGAGACTGGCTAAAGAGGGGTGAGAGGGAGGAAGGGAAATAAACAGGCAGTACAGAGAGGGACACGAACCCAGAGGGAGACAGAGACATCCTCCAAGCTCAACAGAGTCGGACAGACACGGGGAGACGGAGGCAGACTTTGCCACCGGGCTCCCAGCCCTTGGCTCTGCGCAGCGAGGACCTGTAGGTGCCGGGGGCTCGGGGGGCTGGTTGCTCTCTGGGGAGCCCAGACAAGGGGTGCCTGCCCAAGGGCCAGCCAACACCAGGCGACCCTGAGATGGAGCCCAGGGCCCCCAAGACCCCCGAGGATGGGGACCCAGAGGTGAGAGACGGGAGACAAGGGAGGAAGTGGGGGCAGAGAGGCCACACAGGGAGACAGACTAGGGGAAACGGAAAGATCTCAGAGACCCGACACAGGGAGGCAGAATAATGGAGACCCAAGGAGACACAGCAAGACCGAGGCCCAAGAAAAATGGCCTCAGAAACAAAGGACAGGATGCACGGGGGAGAAGAACATGGAGAGGGAGAGACGGGGGTGGTGGGGGAGGTGTGTGGGCTGAGGGTGCAGCCCCAGCTGGGGCTGGGGGCTTCTGGCTCACTCCTACACATGGGGACAGGCGGGGCCTCTGAGACAATGACCCCTAACCCTGCCAGGACACAAAAACAGGTGGCCTGAGGCTGGGTGAGTCATTGTGACTCATCCCTCCTCTCTGGGGACAGTGACCCCTGTCTCCTGCCCCCACCCCCATCCCTGAGCTGGGCCTCCAACCTCCTCCCCTGCCACTCTCAGCGGACCCCAGACTCACCCCCTCCCCTCTCCCATAGGAGGACACAGCCATGGCCCTCCAGCGGCTGGTGGAGCTGACGGCCACCAGGGTGACCCCAGTGAGGAGCCTGCAGGTCCAGTACCGCCTCATCCGAAAGTTGGGCTCCGGCTCCTACGGCCGTGTGCTCCTCGCCCAGCCCCGCCAAGGGGGTGAGTTTGGCCACCCAAGGGCAGACTCCTAAACTTCCCCTTAGCAAGGACTCCTGGAAGCCTCCCAGACAGGGGCCATTCTGAGAAGGAGCTGATGGGGACCCTTCTTGATGGGGACTCTCAGAAAATTAAGAGCTCTGTGATCTTCTGGGAAACAGAGGTTACCCAGAGAGGGTAAGTGTCGGCCTAGGGTCCCACAGCAAGGCAGGCATGCAACTTGGAACCAAGTCACCACCATGTCCCTTACTTTATGTGAGAGGAAACAGAGGCCCAGACAGGCTGAGGCAGCTGTGCAAGGCCACGCAGCAGTCTGAGGCAGAGCAGGAGGGTCCCTCAGGGAAGGCCTCCTCCAACCCACACTTCACAGGTGAAGAAACTTGCTTTGCCCACAAGAAGCCTGAGGCTAAGAGAGGTTAAGCGGCTTGCCTAAGGTCCCACAGCAAGGCCAGAGCCGCCTGAGTTCTCCTCTGGCCCCATCTCCCCGGCAGGTCCAGCCGTGGCTCTGAAGCTCCTACGACGGGACTCGGTCCTGAGAACCACCTTCCTGAGGGAGTTCTGTGTGGGCCGCTGTGTCTCCTCACATCCAGGCCTGCTGCAGACCCTGGCGGGACCCCTGCAGACCCCCCGATATTTTGCCTTCGCCCAGGAGTATGCGCCCTGTGGGGACCTCAGCGGGATGCTCCAGGAAAGGGTGAGGCGGGTGGGAGACAAAGGCTGGGACTGCTTCTCCCAGGTCCAGCTCTGTCCCAAACTCCCGTTCTAGCTCCAACCCTGGCCTCAAATGACCTCCCCATTTCTAACTCTCAATGCAGTTCCATGCCTGACCCCACCCTAATCCACCCAATCACCAAACACAAGCTGGATGAGCAGGGAGCTGGGGGTGGGATCAGATGGACTGGGGCTGATGCAGGAGGTGGGGATGGACACAGACCCGGGATTTTAGTTGGCATTGGGATTAGCGATGTGGACATGGATGGAGATGGGTGGGTTGGGTTTAGGGTTGATTATAGATTGGTAATTCACGGGTATAGAGAAAAGCACAAATAGGGTTGCCAAGGGAGGCAGAGATGGCTGAAGATGTATATATAGACTGAGTGGAAGTGGGCTGTAATGGGGTTTCCTCTAGAAAGGAGCCAGGTCAAGACTGAAACCATGAAACTCTAGGGCCACTTGACTTTGAGGATTAGGGGTGAGGATATTTCTAGAAATAGGCTTTGGATTTCAGATAGGGTTGGGGGTAAACGGAGGGAAGGAAAGAAGGAAGTGAGGGAGGAAGAAGGATCTATGGATGGATGGATGTATGGACGATGGACAGGTGGGTGGATGGATGGGTGAGTGATGAATGGATGGATTAATGGCTGGATGGGTGGGTGGATGGATGAATGGATGGATGGATAGGTGGATAATGGATGGATGAAAGGAAGCAAGGAGGGATGAGTGGATGGATGGATGAGTGGGTGGATGGATGCATGTGTGCATGGATGGATGGAAGGATGGAGGGAGGGGTGGATAGATGGGTGGATGAAAGAAAACAAGGAAGGATGAATGGGTGGATGTGGGATATTAAATACTTGGTTAAGTTATTGGCTTACTGATTGGTTGGAGGCATGTATGTTGAGGGATGCATTGTTGAATACTGTTGGATGGTTTCATGGATGGATTGCTGGCAGCTGAATGAATCAATTAATCAATCAATTGACGAAGTAAACTGGAGAGCTTTAGAACAGGCTCTGAGCTAGAGATGGGATCTAGATGAGTCTGGGACTAGGATTAGGATAAATTTGGGATCTGGGTTCTCACCAGATGGTCATTTGAGAGGAGATATATAAAAAATGTTCAGAGTAGGTCTGAGTTTCTTAACTAGGGTTAGAAGAACCTTTAAAAGAAGCTCAAAGGAAGAGCTTCCGGTTAGAATTGGGGTTCCAGGGGGGAAAACAGCTGGGAGTTGGTCTGGGGCAGTGCAGATATGGGTGCAGGCTGTGATCCAGAGGAGGGCGATCCAGAGGAGGTCTTTGGGAGGGTGTGTGGAGACACTGCAGGGAGCCACTAGTTTGGGGCTCTAGATTCTCAAACCCTGAGAGTCAGAACCTTTAGGGCTCAGGAGTCTAGAGTCTCTTTCAAGGGCAATTACAAAGAAGCAACCAAGACACTTTGACATTTGTCCTCTCTCCTTGACCTCAGGGCCTCCCAGAGCTGCTGGTGAAGCGGGTGATGGCCCAGCTGGCTGGAGCCCTGGACTTCCTCCACAGCCGGGGGTTGGTCCACGCAGACGTCAAGCCGGACAACGTGCTGGTCTTCGACCCCATGTGTAGCCGTGTGGCCCTAGGTGACCTGGGTCTGACCCGGCCAGAGGGCAGCCCAACCCCTGCACCCCCAGCCCCACTGCCCACCGCACCGCCCGAGCTCTGCCTCCTGCTGCCGCCTAACACCCTGCCCCTGCGTCCAGCCGTGGACTCCTGGGGCCTGGGAGTGCTTCTCTTCTGTGCGGCCACTGCCTGTTTCCCTTGGGACGTGGCACTGGCCCCCGATCCCGAGTTCGAAGCCTTCGCTGGCTGGGTGACCACCAGGCCCCAGCCGCCTCAGCCACCACCACCCTGGGACCAGTTTGCGCCCCCGGCTCTGGCCTTGCTCCAGGGGCTTCTGGACCTGGATCCTGACACTAGGAGCCCTGCATTGGCTGTCCTGGACTTCCTGGGTGACAACTGGGGGTTACAGGGGAACAGAGAGGGACCGGGGGGCTTGGGGGACGAGTCCTATGAGGGTGGTGAGGAGGGGGAAGAGGGAGGGTCAAGCTTGGAGGAGTGGACAGATGAGGAGGATGATGACAAAAGTGGCAGGAAGACAGGGACAGATGCGGGAGCGCCCTTACCAGGTGACTGAGACAGGTGGCCAGAGCCTGGGCCAAAGGCCCTTCCCCCAGCCTCCATGGCCACCTGGATGGAGACACAGCTGCTCCCGGGAGAATGGAGGGAACACACTGCTCCTCTCCCTACTGAATGCTTGACTTGAATGTGCAATCCCCCTTCCAACTGAGGACCCGGGGGTCCCCCCAGCACCTCCTTCCTCAGACCCAGAATCCATCCCCAGCCCCTCCTCCCTTGAGGATCCTTCCTGTTTCCTCTGACCTCAATGTGTGCTCTTCAATGTGGTCCCCACCCCCATAGATACATGTCTGTGCTCTGTGGACGTGTTGAATGCACAGCATGGTGTTCTGAAGGGATCACTCCTCTCCTCTAAGACCTTGGGTGACTCCCACTGTCCATGGCACAAAGTCTGAACTTTCGGGATCCAACACCATGTAAATCTCAGCTTCTACCGCTCCCATTTCCCTGGGGTCTGGGCATTGCCGTAGGAGTCACTCATCCCTCTGGACCCACCGTCCACACGCGCGTGCGCGTGCACACATACACACACACACACACACACGTTGCTGCTGGCAGACACTGGCAGACCCTGTGCCCTCCACTGACAGCATCTTTCCCCCAGCCCATGGCTCCAGAAAGGGGCCCCCCGCCCCAGCTCTCTCTCACCTTCTGGGGAACTTGTATCAGAACCATCCCTTTCTCTCTCTTTTTCTGTCTCCCATCTCTGACTGTCCAGGATGGACCTCTTTCATTTCTAATTCCTTCCAGGTTTTGCTCCCTCAGAGCAAAACCACAGTTCATGACTGTCCAAGCACCGTCCTTCTTTCTCTGGCTCATCCATCCTAAGAGCCAGGCCTGGTTCTGACGGGCCTTGTCCTTTCCCCAGGCCAGCCTGGGCCCCCAGTTTTCCCACACCACCACCCTGATGGCACATGGACCTCTGGCTCGGTTCGTGCCTGTAAGACAGGGGCTGAAGAGATCTTATCCTGTGTCCCCAGCACTCAGCGGAGTATCAGGAACAGGAAACTGTATTTCCCCCGTCGGATGTATGCTCTCTAGATTGAGAAGTGAGTTTGCTAAGTGCAACATGGCACCCTGGGCTGGACCCAGGGGCAGAAAAAGGATGTTCGTGGAAGCGCTGGTGGGATAAGAGGAGTCTGGGAATTGCTTAATCATTAACTTTTTGGCTTCAACAAACGTATCCTGGGTTGTGTTCATGCGCCAGTGTTGGGGAGCTGGGTGAGGGGCACGTGGGAACTGCGCAATCTTTGCAACCGTACTGTAAATCCACAATTGTTCCAAAATAAACAGTTTGTTTTAAAAAAAATAAAGTGAGTTCACTTTGGTCGTGATGCTATCAACCTGAGGGGCAGGTGCGGTCATCCCGGAAAAAGAAGGGAGCACTCTGGAGCCCCACTGTCGGCCAAGGGCTGGTGACTTTGGGGAGCGGCTGGATCGCCCTGTGCTTAGAGCAGGGAAGCCAGTGCTCAGTGGCCCTTGTTCCTGTTGTACTTTTTCAAATTATTTTTATCGTTATCCCTCTCTGGGCGTGGCGGGGGTGCCCAGCCCCTTCTCCCTCAGGCCCAGGGGTCCAGACCTGAACTTCCCCCACCCGTCTGAAGTGCTCAGGCACAGAGCACAGACCTCCCCTCCCCCCGCAGGGCCCCTCTCCTCCCAGTTGCTCCACCACCTGCTTCCCGCGCCCCCAAGCCTGAGGTCATCTCTCACTGCATCATTCTGGAATCTCGTTGTCTCATTTTTTCCCCAAACAGCACCCCAGTGTCTGATCCACTGGACACCCCTCTCCGAACACTTGTGTCTGACCTGTCAATGGGGCACTGATGGGGGCAGCTGGCATGGGGGTCAAGGCAGGGGTGGGTTGCAGAGATGATTTCATTCTCTGCAAGGGCCTGGACCCCTGGGCCTAGGGGAGGAGGGCTGAACCCGGCCTGGGCAATTGTTTGAACACAGCCAGTTCTAGGAGTCAACGCACGATGTCGCTCTGCCCCCAGTGGGGGCAGAAGGGGCGGGGCCGGGGCACGACAGAGGCAGGGCCTTACGACCCCCCGAAGTGGGGGCGGGTCTTGCTCCGGGCAGGCCTCTTGCTGGCATGGGCCCTGGGTGCCCGGCGCTGACCACAGCAGGCCGCGGAAGGGTCAGGCAGGCCTTGGAGAAGGTACAGTCTGGAGGTCTGCACTCAGGTCAGGAGGAGGGCGAGGTTGAATGGTGTGAGGTGGGCAGCACCTGAGAGTGAAAATGGCCAGGTGACCAGGGGCCTGGGTCCCTCAGGGGAGCGCAGGCTGCACCTGGGGCTGCAGAGTGGCCGAATGTCAGGGAAACAGATCTTGGGGGTCACCAGCTGTGTGAGTTGTGCAGTTTTCCAGGAGAAGGGGTGGGCTGGGGCCTGGGTCTGAGAGAGGCAGGCTGGGCTGTGAGAGTGAGCCCAAGGCCTACAAAGGTCCTGCGGACCCATCCCAAGTGTCTGCTCCCACATAGGACCCAGGCGTCCCAGGCCCTCCAGTGTAGCCCCGCCTCCCCGGCCCCTGGGGGCAGCGAGCACCTGTTTGTTCTCTCATCCACCCCCAGGGCCCAAGTCTGTTTGCTTTGGAAACAAGGTGGGGGGTGTCTCCAGTTATCTGGTTCATCTTTCAACTTCAGGCCATCAGGTGGTGCAGGGGTGCGGGGGAAGGGGACATCCGTGACCTCGGGCTCGGATTCCCCTTACACAGGGACTGCTGTCCCTGCTCCTCAGAGGCCTCTCACCAGGGGAAACTGAGTCACAATAAGAAGCAGCAATGAGCCCCCAGCCCCTCCTCCCTCAGGCCCAGGGATCTAGCCTGGAGAGACCCGAGCCCGGGTCACCCCTGCTGGGTCTGTTCTTGCAGAGATGCCAGGCAAACGGTCTGACGAGGAGTCGGCAGAGGTGGAGGCTGGGGAGGACGGTGGTGAGCAGAGCCTGGGGGGCCTGACCGAGGAGGAGCTCCGGCAGGGCCAGGAGGCCGCCCTGGCACTGGAGGACATGATGGCGCTGAGTGCCCAGACCCTGGTCCGAGCCGAGGTGGATGAGCTCTACCAGGAAGTGCGTCCCCTGGGCCAGGGCCGCTTCGGCCGTGTCCTGCTGGTCACCCATCGTCAGAAAGGTACCAGGTCCGGAGACGGTGGCGGGGTGCAGCTGGAGGCAGGGGCATGGGCCCAGGCTGAGGTGTCTGGTAGATCTGAATCAAGTCTTACCTCCATCCCTCCCAAGCTGTGTGTTTTGGGGAACACCCTAGACCTCTCTGAGCCTCAGCTTCTTTATTTGAAAATGTGGAAGGTTTCCTACTTGAGAGAACTGTTGATTCCCTGAGCATGTAGCTGTTGCCCTAGTTGCCGGGGACAGTGTTGACGAGACAGAGTCCCCACCCTCATGGATCTCACACATGCCTCGTTCAGTGGTTGCATGGGATGATTCAGAGTGATGCTGTTAGCCAAGCGCGTAGCCAGGCCACCCCGAGTGTGTGCAGCACAGCTGGTACCAGGTCCTCTGGTACCTTTCTGCCAGGCATACGCCCAGCCTCTGTCCTTGCATGAAATGGATACTGTGGATGAAACTCGGAGTCAATCTCGGTTCAGGGCAAGCCTCCAGAGCCGCCGGGGGGCTCAGCCCTGTGCCGGGTGGTTCTGGGGACCCCGAGACGAATCAGACCCAGCTGTCCTTCAAGCTGCTCCCAGCACGGATGGGGAGTGAGAGTGTGTACCAGTCTGTTCCGGCTGCCGTAGCCCAGTACCCCAGACCGGGCGGCTTCAACGACGGAACTGTTTTTCCTCATGGTTCCAGAAGCTGGAAGTTCTAGACCACAGCGTCAGCAGGGCCGGCTTCTTTCTTTGGCTTGGGGACAGCCAACTTTATTCTCAACTGTGTCCCCACGTGCGTTTGTGTCCTAATCTCTTCTTCTTATAAGGATCCCAGTTGTATGGGATTAGCGCCCACCCTAGAGCCCTCATTTTACCTCTTTAAAGACTCCCTGTCCAAATACAGTCACGTCCTGTGTTCTGGGGACTAGAACTCCAACGCAGGAGTTTTGTGGGGACACATCAGCCCATAACCGAGAGAGATGCAGAGAGGAGAGACCCAGACGTGGATCCGTATGGAGCGGGGAGATGTGGGACACACCGAGGGATGGAGGCATGTGGCCCGTGCCCTTGGGGGCATTGAATGTCCACTGTGAGGCCTCCTGGCAGCCCACCCTGGGCTGGGTGATGCTGGGGACGTGAACACGCAACCGTCATGGAGAAGTTCATGGCACAGTTGGGAGCACGGACGGGCAGAGGTGATCCAGGACACAGTAACCGCATAGACATGCACTGCTGCGTCCAGCTGGGGAGCAGAGGGGGAGTGGTCGGCTGCTTAGTAGGGGGTAACCCACCTCGGTCACCCACAGCCTGCAGACGGGCCAGGCTGGGCCCTGGCAGCTGGTGGCAAAAAAAAAAAAAAAAATCAAAGAAACCGGAAGTTCCTGCCTTCAGGAAGTTTCCACTCTAGGAAGTGGTTTCCACATGTGAAGAAGGCCGTGATTCCTAATTGGATCAATGCCCCAGGGTAGGCTGTCTTTCCCCCAGTTGCCTCAAAAATGCCGTTTTGCCTCAAACATGGGTTTGCTCTTTTGAGAGTCCACATGAGGTCGTTGGAGGTATTTCAAGGCATCCCACCGTCTGCTCTGACAGTAGACTTGTAAGAGGGCAGAGTAGAAACTCACCACGTGCTCATTCTTTTTTATTTCTTTTTAGAGATGAGGCCTCACCATGTTGCCCAGGCTGGTCTCGAACTCTTGGGCTCAAAGAATCCTCCAAACTGCAGGGATTACAGGCATAGGCCACCATGTCCGGTCTTGTGTTGTCATTATTAGTACCGCCAGTGATGTCCTGGTGGCCATGCCATCAGGGTGGGAACTGGAGGAGGCAGGGGTGGCACGTGGCAAAGCAAGCCTGGGCTCAGGGGCCAGCAAGGGTGAGCATGGGGGGCCGCTGGCTCCTGCACACTTGTCAGGCCTGTCCCTGCTTCCCCAGGCACGCCCCTGGCCCTGAAGCAGCTCCCGAAGCCCTCCACCTCCCTCCGTGGTTTCCTGTATGAGTTCTGCGTGGGCCTCTCGCTGGGTATGCATTCGGCAGTGGTCACCGCCTACGGCATCGGCCTCGAGTCAGCCGATTCCTACAGCTTCCTGACGGAGCCCATTTTGCACGGGGACCTCATGGCCTTCATCCAGCCCAAGGTGGGTAGGCAGACCGTGAGCGTGCCTGCGCTAACCTCGCCCCCTCACAGAAATGCCCCTGAGCAGCCTGGAGCGTGAAGACTCACACCACTGCATTAGCCTCCCTGGCCTCGCCTAGCGCCCCGGACACCCTCATTGGGCCCCCAGGACTCATGGAACTGTTAGGCCTCCTTGGAGTTCATCGACATCACAGAAGTTCTGCTATACCCTACTGAGATTCACCAGTTGTCACAGGGCCACACTGCTTCCCAGGGCCACATTGGGCTTCACGGGGTCACTGTGGGTCTCACAGGGTCACAGTGGGCCTCACGGGGTCACAGTGGGCCTCACAGAGCCACACTGGGCCTCATGGGGCCCCGATAGGCCATCCTGGGCCAACCTATTCGAAGCCCTTCTTATGGCCTTCGTAGTTCTCCCTGGGCCTGCCTCCTGGGGAGGAGGAGAAGCTCTGTGGTCTCAGTGCCCTTCCTGACGGCCTCATCCCCACAGGTGGGCCTCCCACAGCCAGCCGTCCAGCGCTGTGCGGTCCAGCTGGCCTCGGCCCTGGAGCACATTCACTCCCTTGGCCTGGTGTACCGGGACCTCAAGCCGGAGAATGTGCTGGTGTGTGACCCCGACTGCCAGCACTTCAAGCTGACCGACTTTGGCCACACACGGCCCCGCGGGACCCTGCTCCGCCTGACAGGGCCGCCCATCCCCTACACAGCCCCGGAGCTCTGTGCACCCCCACCGCTCCCCGAGGGTCTGCCCATTCAGCCTGCCCTGGACGCCTGGGCGCTGGGGGTCCTGGTCTTCTGCCTCCTCACTGGCTACTTCCCCTGGGACCAGCCCCTGGCCGAGGCTGACCCCTTCTATGAGGACTTCCTCATCTGGCAGGCCTCGGGCCAGCCCCAGGACCGCCCTCAGCCCTGGTTCGGCCTGGCCCCCGAGGCAGACACTCTTCTGTGGGGGCTGCTGGACCCTCATCCCCGCAGGAGGAGCCCTGTGAGCGCTATCAGGGGCTACCTGGGGCGCCCCTGGAGGCAGCAGGTCGGGGAGGCCGGGGAGGCTGGGGAGGAGGCAGGGGAGTGAGGGGGTGAGAGGCAGTGGGAGATGCAGCGGGAGGTGGGTCCCAGATCCTGAGGCCTCCTCAGCCTGAACTGGGCAGTTCTCAGTTTCTCCTCTGCTGTGTCCATCCCTGTCTCTCGTGATTTCCCCACTGTGTCCTCCTGTCTCTCCTGTCTGTGGGGCCTCTGAGCCCTCCCGTGTCTTTCTGTGTCTGTCCCCGCTTCGATACGGCCTTTGCACTTGCCGTGCCCTTTGCCTGCGATGCTCTGGGCTCACCCCTCACCTCCTGCCCACCTTGGCACACTCTGCCCTGCACTCCTCCTTATTTTTTTTTTTTTTTCGAGACAAAGTCTTGCTCCGTTGCCCAGGCTAGAGGGCCGTGGCATCAGCCTAGCTCACGGCAACCTCAAACTCCTGGGCTCAAGCGATCCTCCTGCCTCAGCCTCCCGAGTAGCTGGGACTACAGGCATGCGCCACCATGCCCAGCTAATTTTTTCTATTTTTAGTAGAGACGGGGGTCTCACTCTTGCTCTGGCTGGTCTTGAACTGCTGACCTCAAGTGATCCTCCCGCCTCGGCCTCCCAAAGGGCTAGGATTATAGGCATGAGCCACCGCGCCCGGCCGTGCATCCTCTTCTAACCATGTAATTTATTTACTGGGGTTATTTTGTAAGCTCCTGGGGGGCAGGGGTCTTTCCCTGTCCTGTTCACTGCTGGCCCTACATACTGCTGGCCCGTCGTTGTAGGGGGCCAGTAAACGTGTGCTTTTGTGCGGCCTCCCCTCTGAGCGTGTCCCACACTCTTCATCCCTGTCCCCTTTGTCCCTGTCCTTCTGCCTTCATCTCTCTCCTGCCGTTTCCTGGGTTTTCCTCCCTCCTGAATCCTGCCGACCATTCACTGGGGGCACTGCCCTCCTCGTGGTGGGCTTCGCCTTCTCCCACCCCAGCCACTCAGCAAATAAAGTCCATCTGGCACTTAGAGCCCAGTGATGCTGTGAGTGTGTCAGTCTAGGACAGAGGAGAGTGTGCACGTGTGTGCGCTGGAGAGCGTGTTGCAGAGGGGAGAGAGAGAAACAGAGACAGACAGAGGGAGAGAGAAACAGACAGGGAGAGAGACAGAGAGAGTGGGGGCTGGAGTGAGACAGAGACAGAGAGACATGCACACAGAGACAGAGAAAGGGGAGAGGCTGCATGTCTGACTGTGCCAGTCCTGGCGGAGGCTCCCGCTGTCCGTCCATCCGTTGGGGCCGATCCTGCAGGGGGGTGCCAAGGGTGGATCTCTGAGCACGACGGAGTGAGCTGTTTGCTGCCAAGAATCCTTCACCAAACCAAAGTTTGTGCGGCACACTTTGTAATGAAAAATACGATAGATTCTACCAAGGAACCCTACGTACATGTGTGTGTGTGTGTGTGTGTGTATGTGAGAGAGAGAGAGAATGGGGCTGGAACGTGCCTCACTACCAGTGGTGAGAATATGATTTTGTGTGTGTTGTGTGTCTGCGAGCATCTGACCCCTGTGTGCCGACCTAACTGTGTGTATGCGGGGTGGGGAGTGAGGGCTTGAATGCAGCTCGCTATGCGTGTGGACATCGGATCCGTGTGTGTGTGTGCGGCTGCGTAGCCAGGATAAGGAAGGTCATGCAGGCGTTGCAGGCCTTGGCCACCTGGCCCCCTCCCCTTCGCACCTTCTCCTATCACCCGGCCCCTTCTTGGCAGCTGGCTTGTTTGCAGACACTCTCTCTTCCTCTCAGAGTCCTCCCTGGCTGCAGGCCCAGAGCAAGGCTACCACTCAGGGCGGGATCATGTGTCATGCGCCCTGCGGCCCTCCAGTCCCCCCCCAGGTCCCCTGCTGTGTCCACCGAGGTGTTGCCTGGGGAGGGGCTATGGTGGCAGAGTTTGTGCCGTGTGGAGTGACCCCAAGGACCCTCTGGATCTAGGTTCAAACCAGAGAGCTGGGGACACGAGCTGCCGTCCTGGACGACCGTGTGAGCCTGCCAGGGTAGAGGGCTGCAGCAAGGGACAGGACAGGGCGGGCAGGGGGAGCACGTGTCAAGACCTCCCCCACCTCGTGAATCTGAAACAGCCTGAGCAGTCAGGCCAAGAATGTGTCCCCACTGGCGGGAGGTGGCCGGGATGCCGGGTGCTGGGTGGGAGTGGAGACCCCGCAGGGGCTGGGGGCGGCACAGGTGTTGATGGGTGGCAGCAGCTGAGGATTAACCAAAAGGTGATAATGACCCAGGAGAGCATAGCCCCAGGGGCCGAGGGCAGAAGATGCCCGGCAGGGCCTGGCCCTGGCAGTGGGCACAGCACTAATTGAGCAGCGCTCCGCCCTGATGGTGATGCTGGACGCTGACCCAGCAGCTCGCAGGCTGCGGCTGCTCACGACCATCCCCAGAGCACGTGGAGGGGTCTCCAGGACTCTCCCCACTGCTCAGAGTGGGCGGTGGTGGCTCAGGGCAGACCTGTCCCCGCAGAGCCCGCGAGCGGGGGCCAGTCCGAGACTCGAGCCCAACTGTGCTCCTGTGCGGCAGGTGGGCGGGAGAGGGGGCTTGGGGTGAGAATGAGTGTGCGGGAGTGTTCCAGAATATGAGATTGTGGCAGGAATGCGTGACTGTGAGACCACGAGAGTGCAGGAGGGAGTGTGTGAGCAGTGAACGAGTGTGAGAGCACGAGAGTACGGGGAGGGTGAGGGTGACAGAGCGAGCGTGTGTGGGGGGTGAGCGTGTGGCGAACACTGTGAGTTTGCAGAAGCATGCGTGAGCATGTCTGTGTGTGCGAGAGTGTGGCGTGAGCGTGTCTGTGTGTGTGTGTGAGAGCGTGGCGTGAGCGTGTCTGTGTGTGTGTGAGAGTGTGGCGTGAGCGTGTCTGTGTGTGTGAGAGCGTGGCGTGAGCATGTCTGTGTGTGCGAGAGCGTGGCATGAGCGTGTCTGTGTGTGTGTGAGAGCGTGGGGTGAGCGTGTCTGTGTGTGTGTGCGAGAGCGTGGCGTGAGCGTGTCTGTGTGTGTGTGCGAGAGCAGGGCATGAGCGTGTCTGTGTGTGCGAGAGCGTGGCGTGAGCGTGTCTGTGTGTGTGTGTGAGAGCGTGGCGTGAGCGTGTCTGTGTGTGTGTGAGAGCGTGGCGTGAGCGTGTCTGTGTGTGTGTGTGAGAGCGGGGCGTGAGCGTGTCTGTGTGTGTGTGTGAGAGCGTGGCGTGAGCGTGTCTGTGTGTGCGAGAGCGTGGCGTGAGCGTGTCTGTGTGTGGGTGAGGTGGTCGTCTCCCCTTGGACGAGAGAGCTGGCGCCCCCTAATGGTGAAGACAGAAAAGGGAGCAGAGCAAGTGTCGCGAGGATGCGGAGGCTGGAACCCTTGCGCACTGTTGGGAGCCGCTGTGGCAGTTCCTCAACAACATCGAGTCACCACATGATCTAGCAATTCCACTCCCAGGTACACATCCAAGAGGAACAAAAACATACCCCGCACAGCAAGTTGCACACGAGTGTTCCCAGCAACACTGTTCCTGATAGCCAGAGGGTGGCATGACCCACAAGTCCATCAGCAGATGAATGGATAAGTAAAATGTGGCACGTCCCTACAATGCGATAGTATTCAGCAATACAAAAGCGTGAAGCACTGATATATGCTACAGCACGGATGGCCCTTAAAGTCACCATGCCTGGTAAAAGACGCCCATAACAAAGAACCACTTGCCGTAGGATCTTGTGTGTATGAAGTGTCCACACACACGGACAAATCCGTACGGACTGAAACTCATCAGCACGTGCCAGGGCCTGGGGCACAGGGGGAACACGGGGAGTGACTCTTAGTGGGTACAGGCTTTCTTTTGGGGGAGTGGCAGTAAAAATGTTCTAGAGTGCAGTGAATGTTACACAATCCTCCGAATAGACTAAATACCATTGCATTGTACATTTGAAACAGGTGAGCTTTATGGTGTGTAAATTGCACCTTAATAAATCTTTTTTAAAAAAGTCTCCAGGACAGGCACTGACAGCTCAGCATTTCCAACATCTTTCTTCTCTGACCTCGGTCAAGCTCCTTTCCCTTTCCGTCAGAGGAAAAGGAAGAGAAGGAAAGAAAAGAAGACGGAAGGAAAGGACCTACCTCCCTTCCCATAGCTCTGAATTCAGGACCTATTCATCATGAGCTAAGCTCTTAAATACAGACACTCAAAATTCCTCTTCCTATTTTACAGCCGAGATCATCGAGACCCAGATAGGGAACCTGCTTTCCAAAGGTTGCAACGCCAAAAGTGGGCAAAAGCTGGACTTGGACCCATCTCTGACCAGGTTCCCAAGTATTTGCTGTTAGCCCCGACTCAGCACCCCTAAAATGTACCTGGGCCAGCCATCACCAAGGACGTTCTGGGTTCCACCAGCTGAGGAACCCCAAGCTTGCACACAGTCCTGTGCAGAAAATTTGTGGGTGTTCAGTGTAAGATGTAAATGTGGGGTCTCTTGTTCAAAGAAAAAAGACACTTCTTTATCTCTCTCTCTGTCTCTGTCTCTGTCTATACCCCACTCCCACCAGAACTCATCGAGGGGAGCATGAGCCAAAGCTCAAAGCTGCCCTGGGTCATGCTCCATTGGCCCATCAGAACTCACTTACAAAATGCAAAATTAAGATGTCAGGGCCGGGCGCGGTGACTCACGCCTGTAATCCTAGCACTCTGGGAGGCCGAGGCAGGAGGATCGCTCAAGGTCAGGGGTTCGAAACCAGCCTGAGCAAGAGTGAGACTCTGTCTCTACCAAAAATAGAAAGAAAATTAGCTGGACAACTAAAAATATATGTAGAAAAAATTATCCGGGCATGGTGGCTCATGCCTGTAGTCCAGCTACTCGGGAGGCTGAGGCAGGAGGACTGCTTGAGCCCAGGAGTTTGAGGTTGCTGTGAGCTAGGCTGATGCCACGGCACTCTAGCCTGGGCAACAGAGTGACACTCTGTCTCAAAAAAAAAAAAAAAAGGATCATTCACCACGATTAAATGAGATTCATCCCAGGAATGAAACGATGGTCTAATATACCCAAATCAATAAACGTGATATATCACACTAACAGAATCAAGGACAAAAAATATGATCATTTAAATAGATACAGAAAAAGTATTTGATAAAATTCAACATCTCTTGATGATGAAAAAAAAACTCTCACCAAATTAGATACAGAATGAACATACTTCA